>JAODKL010000109.1:840757-858160 GCA_026780765.1 Petrocephalus schoutedeni
CCTCCAAAGCCCATACCCATTCTTCCAGTATGCGAGACCACCCGGGCTACATCAGCACAAATGCCTGTTTTTGCAGGAAGGACCCCGGCCAGCTGCTCATCGCAACAATGGGGCGTCCGTCACAGCGCTGGCGTGTGTGTGTGTTTGTGGGACAATATGGCATGTGTGTGTCTGTGTGTGTGTGGTGAGGAGGCCTCGGCCTGCAGTGCGGCGTGTGTGTGCGGATGCACACCCACACGTCTGCGCGTGTGGTCGCGTCGGCCCGGGAACGACCCTGTGTATCTCTGCGAGAATCTGTGAGAGCGCTGGGACTTCCCCGTCTCTGTGCCCAGGCAACCTACTGCCCACAAGACTCAGCTTCCTGCCGAAGGTAACGGCACCCTGCAGCCGCTCCCACGGTCTCCCCCCGAATCGCGCCGCGCGCCTCCCTTACCCTCGCCACGGTGCGCGCACACACACGGGCGCGAGCAAGAAATAAGTCGGGTGACGGTGCAGAAAAACAAAGCCGAGCAAAACAAAATGGAGAGGCAGCTGGAGATGGCCCCGCCCCCCCCCGTCCACCTCCAGCTGGAGGAAACGGCCGAGGGGAGAGGGCAAAGAGGGTGCCCAGGAGCCAAAGCATAAGCAGAAGGTCTCGGATCCGTGTCCCAGAAGGGGAATGCTGTTTGACCTTTGAAAAAGAATCCTCATAAACTGCAAAACAAACTGCAGCATAATAATTATTAAGAGTAAATCAACAAGCTAATAAAAAATTCTACCTACGCGATTGGATAAAAATCCCCTACTAAACGATTTTAATTAAGAAGAATAAATCACATACAAATGATGAAAAACAAAATAAACTGGCAGTTTGGATCAAACTGGTACAGGCTTGTCATAAATAATAAGAGCTGAACAACAGGATTCGGTGCATGAGGCCAAAGTGAGCTGACATGCCTGAAATCAGCTGCGGAGTATATTTAGACAGGCAGGATCCAGCCTGCTCGGGGCGGGGGGTCCTAACCTGACAGCTTCATTCAACCAGACTATCAACAGAACTATCAGGATGGGGGTGCTGCTTAGTGCAATCAGGGCTGATTGGAGTGGGAGCCAAACCAAGGAGACATGAAAAAGTCTTCATTGGGACTTGAGGAGACACCATCAGAGTGCAGCCTGGCTGCCCCCCCCAGGCGCTGGCTTCCTGAGCGTGGTGGCCTCCTGAAGGACGTCCTCTCTCCTTACACCTCCCTCAGTCCGACCCAGTTCCCCTTCTGCAGTACACGAGGACTGCGGCTAATTAGCCAGAGAGTATTATTATTAGCGTGGCCCTTCTAATGACATGGCCCCAGCTGCAGCATCTAATGATTCTAGAGGCAAATGGGGACCGGACCAGACCGGACCTGCACGCAGTAGACGTCGGAGCGAAAGTCCGCAGGGTCATGTGACTGAGAAAGGACTGGAGTCATAATCTGCAAGCTCTGACCGTCCTTGAGAATGACTCAGAATGCTGCAGAATGAATGTCAGGATTTAACTGTATGAAAATGAAGAACCGGTTAGGGTTAGGGCTACGGAATTGCATGTGGACATGTCACTGCCTCACACACGTCTCACACACGTCTCACACACCTCTGCGCGCTTAACAGAGACATGGCCTCGGTGGCCTACAAAGTCATCGAAAGGGCCACCATATGTCCAAATGGCAACTCCACGGGCCGTTACATATCCAATGAGGGATCACAGCAGGCCATGGCAGCCAGGCCTGTCGGCTGGTACGAGGAAGAGGGAGCAGTGTTCTTCTGCCCCACAGCAAACCGGGCGGCCGCACCCCCTCTCGCCCTTGCTGGAGGGCACGCAGTTAAAACCCCAAGCGGCGACTCTCTCCCTGAACCATCGGCATCGGTACGCAGGCCGCTCAGGGAGCGGCAGGGGGCTGAGGCTCGTATCCGCCATGCCCTCCCAGGGCTCTGTCATCGCTTACTAATGTCTTGTGCAGGCTTGACTGCGGGCGCCCGAGGCTGGAGGCTTATGGGAGATCAACTCCTCAAAAGCAAACCCAACTGCGGTTCAAATCAGCTCCACACAAACTGGCACGGGCTAACGTTTCTGTCCCGCTGTGTCCCAGGGGGACGGGGCTGAAATATGTGGCTCCCCTATGCACCTGCGAGGTTTTTATCTGGAGCACACTCATAAACAACGAGGACCTTAACCTACAAGTATAACTGTGGCACACTGAGCCCCCAAAACCCAGTAAATAACAGTGGTGATAAAAACAGCCTTCCGTAAATAATGCTGACTAAATTAGGTTAGCCCATTTTGACTCCCAGAGCTTGTGCAAACAAACAGCTAAGTTTCCTAGAAGTTTTGAAATGCCTCCAGTGTACGTTTTCCAGAGCCCCCTCCCTCCAAATCCTGCCAAAACAACATCCCACCCCTCTGTTCTGCTGCGAGCAATGTTCTTTTCATGGAGAACACGGCTCAGGGCACAAACAGATCCTAGAGGTGTGTCCTCTTGCGACCAATCAGGGAGCAGGTGCTCGGCCGCCTGAGCCAATGGGAGAGGCAGGGGGGTGGGGCCCACAGCTAGGGACTTGTTGTTTTGTTGGGCCCGTGCACACTTGACAGTGATGAACGAGAGCGATGAAGGAGAGGTCAGCCCATAGCGTGGATATCCCTGGCCGGCGTCCCGGGGCAGTGGTGGGGGGGTGGGATCTGGGTATTCAGCCTCTGCTGCGGGGGAGCCTGTCGCTCGTAACTCAGAAGGATTAGCCCATTTCTATGGGCCTGATGGACACCTGGCTGTGGGGCCGTCTGTAAACATACCTGGAGACAAGGCCCACGGCTGCACTGGGCACAACTGAGAACAAACAGCTTCCCACGGAGTACCAAGGTGGCCCAGGGCCAGCGGCACTGTCTCCGTTAGAGCTGCTCATTTGCACGGCCCCGCACGATTACACGCCCCACCTAAACAGGCACACAAACAGAGCAGCCACTATTTCAGCATCACACACAGCCTTTCTGCTGTTTCATGGAAAAAAGTCTGAGGCTGAAAATGAAGAACTTCTGGGTTCTGGGCTCCTGAGCGGTATCACAGTTCCTCTTGTTTACTGTCAGTCACTATTTTTAATCCACCACATTATACTGCTGCTGCAGTTTTTATTGTTTACAGAGACGGGGCACAACCCCCCCCCCCCCCCCGTCTCACACCCTCCTGTATTGTGAAACATTCCACCCATCACTGCTTGTATCTAGTATGTTGCACCGTGGCCTGGTACATCTTGTATACCTATATATGGATGGTATGCAGTGGTGTCTTAACGCAGGGGCCTCTGCTAAAAAGGGGCCCCAGAAAGGGACCCTTAGGGTCCATAACTTTTTCCATCACCACCCCCTCCCTGGGTTGATGACTTTCTGAGGAACCATGGGAGGAAATAAGGGGCCCAGTGACAGCTAAAATAGCCCAGGGGTCCCTGACCATGTTAATGTGCCACTGATGGTATGATAATCAAGCCCACTTGACTTTTCTGGGCACACTAATTGGATCCATACTAATTAGGGATAACACCTATAGCTAAAGCAGTGTGGCTGTTTCTCCCTTTTCTGTTACTAGTACGACTACAGTTATTATTATAATTAATAGCACTGGCCACTTTTGCCGTTTGTTTACAGTCTATGCTATACTATCTCCTTATCTCCCAGTCTGCTGAGTGTCTTAACACTTTCCAGGGAGGGAAAGTAGGACACCCAAGCACACAGGAATAAACCGATGAAGTAAAGCCGACTGCCATCCTGGTTATTTGCACGTCACCCAGCTTGGCAAGGTGCTGCCACTGAGACAAGCACGGAGCACCACACAACTGCGTGAGCCCGGGGGGCGGGGGGGGGCAACCAATTGGAGCAAAGCAAAGAGAGCCGCAGCCAATTGGCACGAGCCAAAGAGTGCCGCAGCCAATCAGAGCGAGGCAGGGTGCCACAGCCAACCGGCACGAGGCAAAGAGAGCCGCAGCCAACCGGAGCAAGGTAAAGAGACCTACGGCTCTGCCATCACAACATGGGCCTTTGCCAGACCCTGGCCAGTTTCGTGACCATACGAAGTAAAAGAGATCGAACAACATCAGCCGGGGGGCGGGAGGTCGTTCCCAGAATGCCTCATGAGAATCACAAGGCGCACATGAGACTTGGCCACAGTGCCCTACGGGAAAAGCTTACTAAAAATACACAGAGGTGCAAAGCAGCTGGTGACATGCGCAGGCGCCTGGGGATCTGGGCAGTGGCAGTTATTTATGTGGCATTACCAAGACAGGACAGTAGGTGGCAGGGCAGTTAAAGAAAGGTAGACGCAAAGACACGCGTTTACAGGCTGGTTTAGTGACAAACCTAAATCAGCACGATGTAATGTAGATGTTGGATATTACCTGTTACCTTAACGACAGATAACTTCCCGCATCCCTCACACATTCATTCAGGTGGACAATGTACCCGTCCACTGAGAATTTTCCAAACAGGGAGCTCTGACCTCAAAGTTCCCGTACCGGACTTTCCTGTACCTGAAGTGGAGCGCCACCTGGCTCTCCATCTAACCCCAGTGCCTGACACCAGTCCAGGGGCTGCTTACGGCTCAGCGAATCAGGCGCCAGGCTCTCACCACGCCCCTGGTGTTCTGCCGTTTTACACGCCCTCACAGCAGCCCGTGTTACGAAGCGGCCTTATCGGGTGTCCAGACGGCATGAGGGTTACCGGCTATCCGTCTGCAGCACGGGCAGCACGTCCACCAGGCAGCCTGGACCGGGATTAATAATCAGCCCTGGGCTTTTGCCTCTAAATGCCTCTGCCCCCACAGACCCACCCCATATAGACACCCACAATAAATTTTGACAATCGGGGTGGGGGGAGGGGGTACCCAATGATGAATTTTGCCAAGTGATGGATAGAGAGAAGTACTGCCAGTCCACAAAGCCACTGACCTATTGGGACAATGCTAATATGACGGACGGCCAGTCCAGACCGGCTAGCAGGCGAGCAGCCATAGAAGAGAGGAAGTCTTTACTGACGTTCAGAGGAGCCTGTCTTTGGTATTTACAAACTCAAAGCAAGCCGGTTTCACTGCATCTGATAAGCATCACCAGGCATCTTAAATAATAGGCACAGGCCAATCGCGAGAGACACAAGGTAAATGCAAGAGACGTGGAGCAAATGCAAGAGACACAGGGCAAATGCGAGAGACACGGGTCAAATGCGAGAGACACTGGGCAAATGCGAGAGGCATGGGTCAAATGCGAGAGACACTGGGCAAATGCGAGAGGCATGGGCCAATCGTGAGAGACACAGGGCAAATGCAAGAGGTACGAGCCAATCGCAAGAGACACTGGGCAAATGCGAGAGGCATGGGCCAATCGCAAGAGACACAGGGCAAATGCAAAAGGCACAGAGCAAATGCGAGAGGCACTGGCTAATCGCGGGAGACACTGGGCAAATGCGAGAAGCATGGGCCAATCACCAGAGACACTGGGCAAATGGGAGAGGCACTGGCTAATCGCGGGAGACACTGGGCAAATGAGAGAGGCATGGGCCAATCACCAGAGACACTGGGCAAATGGGAGAGGCACTGGCTAATTGCAGGAGACACTGGGCAAATGTGAGAGGCACTGGCTAATCGCGGAAGACACTGGGCAAATGCGAGAGGCATGGACCAATTGCGAGAGACACTGACTAAATGCGAGAGGCATGGGCTAATCGCGAGAGACACTGGGCAAATGAGAGAGGCACTGGCTAATTGCAGGAGACACTGGGCAAATGGGAGAAGCACTGGCTAATCGAGAGAGGGACGGAGGAACACGAAAGACACTGAGCAAACGCGACAGGCATGCCGGAATGTAAGA
This sequence comes from Petrocephalus schoutedeni, assembly GCA_026780765.1. Lineage (NCBI taxonomy): Eukaryota > Metazoa > Chordata > Actinopteri > Osteoglossiformes > Mormyridae > Petrocephalus > Petrocephalus schoutedeni. Next base: position 846,614 of record JAODKL010000109.1, read on the forward strand.
GGCACAGCAGAACACGAGAGGCATTGCGGAACCTGAGAGGCACAGGCAAAAGGCAACAGGCATGCCAGAACGCGAGAGGCATGGCAGAATACGAGATGCACGGCAAACGCAAGAGGCACAGCGGGACACAAGAGGCACAGGCAAACACGAGAGGCACAGTGGAATGTGTGAAGCATGGCAGGACGGGAGATGCACAGCGGAATGTGAGGGACACAGCGGAAAGTGAGGGACACAGCGGAATGTGAGGGACACAGCGGAACATAAAGGACACGGGCAAACGCAGAGAACACAGGTGGAAGGTGGCCCAAAGCAACAAACAAACAGTACTAGTGCCACGGCCTTGAGAGACGTGAAACACTGGGGGTGATGTTCCCAGACCTCAGCAACTCTTCACGCCTCGATGGAATGCAGTTTCTTCCCGTGTTGTCGTTGCTGGCAAAGCATCAGGCAGGCACTACGCAATGCAGACACGTGATGCCAAACATCAAACGCGATCCGGAAGGCATATGCCGGTGACAGCGTGCAAACAAAAAGAAACAGCATTTACATTTACGCTCTGATTCTTCAGTCGGACTGTGTTGCGAAAAATTCCTTTTGTCTTTTCATGCTATTTGGGCAAAAGAAAATCGCTTCTTGCGGGTCATCAGTTTTCATCTTTTTTTTTTTTTTTTAATGTGCAAATAGGAATCGATAATTGCTTTAAAAACATTCGATGGGAAACCCCTCAAGGGTCAGATGAGCACACGTCAGGCTGTCAGCCAGCCCCATAAAAGACTGAGTTTTATTACAGAGGCTTTTATGTGAACATCATTTATTCAGCCAAAGCCATGAAACTTCCATCCTTTTATGCAGCTGAGCTTTAACCAAAGCACCATCTCGAGGATGTAACTGCCATTTCCTCTCTGGGATCTGAACCAGCATCATCCTCTGGAAGTCCATTAGGTAGAAGAAACTGCACACCTCAGACTAACATCATTGGGGGAAGGGAGGGACGTGTCTGAGAGCTTGGAACCCCTGGGAAACTCGAAAAATAAAGCAGAATTAATTATGCAGGCATGACATGCCATTGGTCCCAAAGCCTACAGCTCACTGGAGGAAAGAGAAGCCACTGGCCAATCAGTGCAGACGGAGCAACAGGATGCCAAATGGGAGGGGGTGTTGACAGAGCATCTCCTTGAATGAAATCCTGCACAACAGTTCCTGCTGGAAGCGAGAGGAATTGAATAGAATAGTGATGCTTTATTCATTCCCGTGGGGAAATTAGGTTTCTGTCGATCCCATCCAACCCTCCATGACGCAGACATATTTCAAGGTGAGAACAAGGGGGGTCACGGCGCAGGGTCAGCAGCACCGCTGGACCAATCGGGGATTAAGGGCTTTGCTGAGGGACCCACCAGGGGTATCAGCGCGCCAGCCCTGGGATTCGAACTGGCGACATTGCGGGCGCGGGCGCTGAGCCACACTCAGCCAGGCCAGGTGACCGTGCTCTCCTGGGTTTGTTGTCTTATTCCCCTGACCATTTGCTTTGTTTGCAGCGAGCCCATTGATTATCTGTGCAAACACGACCTTCTCAAGTTGCCGTAACCAACCACAGACGGCAGAAACCACAGGACAGGAGATGGGGGGAGGAGGGTGTCACTGGAGTCAGGTCACATGGGGTGGGGGGGGGCAGCGGGCATGATATGTGGTAAAGCCCAGTAAAACCCCCAATCTCTCATGTTCCAGAGGCCCGGCTGCTATGGAGGGCTGTACACCCGACATTCCGGGGTTTAAACCCCGACTCCCCCTGGTGACCCGCCGCCCCACGCAAGGATCAAAGAGTCATCTCAGCCTCACAGCTATTTCCAGACATTTCCATCCACCACCCGAAAGGACACTTCTCCTTTCCGTATATTTATTGGGGGGGAAATAGAAAGAGGAGGAAGGCGGCAATTCCTTCCCTCGACTGCTTCTCGCCGAAGCACGTGCACCCCAGAGTAGGGTAGCCCGACGCCGGACACCCCCCCCCATACTGGCTGGCTAGGGTTACAGGAGGCCATCAAAAGCTCCCGGAGACTACACTCACTTGGCAAAACAGCTTTTGGTGCAGGCGTTCCAGGCCAAGTCCCTGGGGGGGCTGTGTTTATGCTGGCTCCAATGCCAACTTGCCCCCCCCCCATTCCAATTAGTTTTTAATTGTCTGCAATATTTATGCGACCACATTTCACACTAACACATCCACAGTCAAATGTGGAATTTGTTGAATGTTTAGATTTACCAGAAAAAAAAGCTTTGTGCCCCACCTTGAACCCACGACTTTTATGTTACAACCGCATCCGTGCCCAGGACAAAGATGCCTGGGCTTTTTTATTTTGTCCTGGGGCTCAGCACTGAAGGGAGGAGTCACATCTCAGGCCCATAAAAAAGGACGTCTTAACCTCTGTGTGGGACCCGGCCCAGGCTGAGAAATACAATCTCCCACCCGCCCCAACCCCCCCAGAGAACCTTTCAACATCTTGTGACAGCACACCCACCTTTTTCTAGGTAACAAACTTTTAATTACACTGTTTATTTTTTTAAGTCACCAGACCTAGCTTGTGTGTGTGTGTGCGCGCGTCTCTCTCTCTCTCTCTCTCTCCACACACACACAATTCTTTTTTAATATGGCCCATTCCTGGAAAGCGCACCCAGTACCTCCTGGTGTCCTGCTCTGACATAACATCCATAAAAACGTTCACGATGAGCCGTCTCATGATACAGAAGGTAAAGTGAAAAGTTAACAGGGGGGCGTGTGCATGTTAACCTGGACAGTTTTCGTTCCGTCCGCCTCCACTCGGCTGCTTTTAATAACCGGGGCCCCACCGCGCTAGAATACGCAGCTCCGCAGTTGTTCCCGAGCGCCGCTGAACTAACGCCACACAATTTGTTTTGCAACTCGATCGGCGGCGCCTCGCTCAGCACCGCGGTAATCTTTCGCGCCTCGTACGTCGGTTAGCTGCTGACCGCAGTAAAACAGGGTACGCCAATATGCGAAGGAACGCAAGGACGGAAAATTTCTGGCGACGCAGGTTGGGGGGTTTCACGTGAAGCGCTAGTGCCCTCTGCTGACAGAATCTGTAATTTGCACTCCCAGGCCCGAAAATACCGAGTTTGTGACGCTAACAATCAGAATCTAATATGACGCAATCGAGGAAAAACCTGGAGACATCGGGGCTTATTCATGACCTTTTCCCTTCTGAGACCGACTTACATCTGGGTGAAAATATTTTTTGCACAAATTAAAAAATGTATTGGATGAAAATTTATTAACATTCATCTGTTTTAAAAAGCTTATAAATTGCAAAATATAACATATTTATGCCTACATATAATTAGACACATTGCTTTTTTAAGAAAAAAAACCCAGATCCACAGACAGTGCGATGTATTGGGTAGGAATCCATCCAGGCGGCTCCCAGCCCAGCTGTACGAGGCATAAAAACGACAGTGTACAGAAATTCATTGTGCAATACCAAATCCCCGTATGGATTTAGCATCCCATAATATACAGGCTCCAAATCCTATTAATCAGCAACAGATGGGACAGGACTGGACTAGCGAGCCTGCTTGTGTGAGGTACGCCCCCGCTGAGAGGAGAGAAGCCTTCGAAAAAACAAAAAGGCACGTTTGGACGGTAGGTGTGAAATCACGGTTTAATCGCCTGCCCCTGTGTTATTGTTCAGGCACCTTAAATCAGGCTGATCCGCACAGCCGCAGAATGACTGTCAGGAGCTGTGTAACCGTCTCCCTCTGAAATAGCTAGAAGTGTTGGTGAAAAGGGCACACTGGAGCCTCTGTGGGTCTCTTCTGTGAGAAAAGTCGGTGGCTGGCTTGCAAGGCCAAGTCGCTGCCCACTCTGAAAAGGCTCGTCTGCTGAGCCACAGGACACTCCGCATCACAGCATCCAGGGGCACCTCCTGTCCCTGTCAATCATTGACAGCCCGCAGGCCTCTCCAGTTGCTCCAACACAGTCTGTTCTCTCATGGAGTTGGCAGAGTTCTCAAAGCCCACCAAAGGCAGAGAAACACCAGTGTCGATGCCAGATGCCTACTTCAACGCCAACGGAGGAGATGCCACAAGTTATCAATAAGTATGTACGTGAGGATGTTTGAATCTCTAAACAGGCCACTTTTGTTCCATAAAATGTAGAAATACAATTTCTATGCATGTCCCACTCTTGGGATATCGTCATAAAAATATACTAAAACAGCGTCTAGGTGCTAGTCCAATCAGGTACAAATTGATGCATGCACATGTTTGATGATGGCATCCATCTTCCAACAACTTGTCCTGGTCAGAGTTACAGGAGGCCCTGGAGCCTGTCCCCGGCAGCACAGGGCAGAGGGCTGGGGTGCATTATGGATGGGAAGCCAGGTCAATGCAGGGACCAAATATCATAATTTCACGTTTTTGGCCTGCATGACGAAACCCTCTGGATATGGCGACACACAGTATCGGCACACACACAGTGCCAAGGTGGGACTGGAATCCATGATCCTGGAGGTGTGAGGTGACAGTGCTGCCCCCCGGAGTCACAATGCTGCCATTACGGAAGGAGGTGTGAGGTGACAGTGCTGCCCCCCGGAGTCACAATGCTGCCATTATGGAAGGAGGTGTGAGGTGACAGTGCTGCCCCCCGGAGTCACAATGCTGCCATTACGGAAGGAGGTGTGAGGTGACAGTGCTGCCCCCCGGAGTCACAATGCTGCCATTACGGAAGACAAATGGTGTTTGTTCTGCCATTTAAGAAACAGTGACAGGTAAACCGGTACGAATAAAAATTCTACTCTGTAAAATGCACCCTGAGGTTGTTCATTCTTTCACAAAGTGACGGTAAAGGCTGGAATGGTTCCTCTGAAATAAATACTATGCCTCCATAGTTGAGCATGGAGAAAGGGTTTCAGCAGGCATATTTATTTATTTATGCATGTATGCTTATTGGATGTTGGTTTGGTGGTGCTATTTTTCCAATTTAAATTCAAAAATAATTTTATTCAGAGTTGTTTTAATGTATACTCTACATAAAAAACTGTATATATAAAGTATGTAAATATTAATTATATTCAGTTTAGTAAGTCTATGCTAACTGGGCACTAATTTGAACCATGATAACAGAGTTATAAATGGGTCAGACAAGCTTGTCAAAGTGGCCAACAATTTGCTCAAAGAGCCTTTCATCCAGATGAAACACACAGCAGATGGACACTAGCGACTCTGAATTAGCTGTCCACAGCTGTGCTCTGCTCGGGACCCTTTGCCCACAGTTTTGGCCTCGTCCCCAGGCTATGCTTTATTAGAGTGCAGGTATTTGAGGTGAACATTTTTTTTCCATGCAATAGGAGATGCATACAAATAATAGGCATGCTAAGAAATGATAGCGGAAGCTAACAGACACGGACAAGCGGGTCACATGTCTGTCACAGCGGCCAATCAGGTGGGAAGGCTGTTTGCTTAAACAGGAAGGACCGGGACGATCCCCACTGGCTCGCAGGGCACGGCAGTTTAAGTCAGCGGTGTCACTGGAGCCAGGTTACTGTGCACACTGGGCAAAGAATAAGTGCACCTTATAAACACACGGCTAATTTTAGAGCATCGTGGCTATAATTACCACGCTCATCCGAGCCCACGGAGCTCTGAGCTCCTGTTTCCTTACAGCTAAATATTTACTAGAGTGCCGTTGAGGAAATTTACCAGCTCAGGGTGACAACAACAGTGTCACGTAGTGCATGGTGCATGGTTGGAAACTAGAGAGAATTCTCTAGACTGGGTGCGCAGTTATGCTGAGATATTATAAACTGAGTCACCACAGAATGGTGTAAGAAGTAAATAACACATAAAGGAGTGGTATTTTTTGTATATGTCATAATTCAGAGTTGCACTGTCCATCAAAAAATTCAAAATGACAGTAAACAGTGACGATAAAACGGCCATTTGAAATGATTTAAGCTCCAGCCTAAGAACGTGCACACATTCAGCACACACACACACAACCTCACAAAAGCATTAACACACCCCCCTTTTCCCCCCCAGATTAGTGTCATAAGTTTACAGTAGGATCACTGTTGACCCAGTTTAACTCCCAAAGTTATACTGGCCCAAGCCAGGCCTGGTCACCCACGACATTCCATCGGCCTGCGTTAGGGGTCAGGCAGCCGGGCCCTCGGGGCGGGTCGGCGGAGGGCGCCATGGCGTCAGAGATGTGGGACGTGACCGGAGCAGGCATCTGAGCTGGGCATGTGACACTGCGGTCCGTGTGGGGCCTGCAGTCTGAAGATCAGCTCTGCCGCAAGCACTCGTGCAAGGTCGGGCGATGCAACAGAAAGCTGGGGGTAGGGGGGGGGTGCCTCTGCATCATAGTCCTAATTTGTTCTGTGAGGTTGAAGGATTGCGCGGGGTGGGTGGGGGGAGGGGAAACCATCTTAGTAAACATGAGCGACAAACGAAATGCAGCAGACAAACAAACGAGCGAACAAGCCCTCTCACTCTGAACTAACACTAGTGCACGGTGTCAAGACGCCAATGCGAGGGAACGGACACGGAGACACGCGGGGGGGAAAGAGCTCAGTGCGCGGCCTCGAAATCTCACACCGCCATCAGAGATTCCCGAACTCTGACCTAGGAAGCGACTGCGGCTCAGTGAAAACCATACCCCCCCCCCCCACCCCCAGCACCACCACGCAGAACCTCCGCTATAATCCAGGAGAACAAAACGGCACACAATGCCTCGTTTGTCAGCGTTGAAAGATTACTAGAGAATCCAGTGGGGCAAACAGGTATGCAAGGGGAGTTCAGCGAAAGGCCGGGTCGTCATTATGCTCACATACAGGCGGATAATCCGGCGGGCCGATTATTAGGGGGCATGACAGAGAAACAAATAGACACTTGGCGCCATTTGAACAGGTACCAGTACCTTGAATCAGCTTTACAGTAACAGATTCCATCATATTTTATGCAATCAGTTTCTCCAGTGCAGGGTTGCAGTAAGCCTGGATCCTTCGCTAGGTAAGGGGCAGCGTGGATGGGATGCCAGCCCACCGCTGAACATTGATTCATCTATTTCCTGCACCCGCTTCTCCTATGAGGGTTATGGGGGTCCAGAGCCTGCCCCGAATAACACAGGATGGCAGGCCACGCATTCATAAACGATACACAGTTTAGAGCGAGTGTCTGGCCATAGCCACATGTCTTTGGACCACGGCTGGAAACCGGAGTACCAGGAGGAAAGCCCACTCAAACATGGGAGGACATTCGACCTGGGCACGCCGCGCCAGAGGGAGGAGTCAAACCCACATTCCTGGAGGAGTGAGATTACAGTGCTCGCACACTGCTGACCGTGGTCAGAGCACGTGTGTTTGAAGACTGATGATACTCTCAAATCTGCTTTTATTGACTTACGCCCATTTGATAGTCTCCTTAAGTTTGCAGCATTAGTGGTCTTCAAAAAATGCACACACAACATATTCCAAAATAAATCTGAGAGATCCAAAAACAATTTGTTGTGTAGGTAGCATTTTCACTAGCGAAATACAACCCTATGACCCCCACTGACCCCACGGATTTTTCTTCACAGATTGCCCTTGACTGCCACCCTAGTTGTGTTTTCAGCTGTGGCCTTCAATGACAGACATGCACAATTGTCCTCCAATACCACCCCTACAACAGAGATCTTGGGGGGGGGTGGCGGGAGTGGCTTTGCTTTATTAGCATCTTACTGCTATCAGTTGGACTCAATCACGCCCGACATCCATAAACGGAATTCAAAGTACTCCAGATAATCAAGCCGGCATGAGAGGAATCTTACTCTATGCCCGAAGTAGAACCGGGAAACATTCCCAATTCTACTTTGGGATGACAGGGCAAGCAAGTGCATTCGGCAACTATGTCAGGACCCGGTAAAAACAGAAAAATCTGGCGTGTCACTGATAAAGATATGAATGGAAGCGCGACCCTTTCGCGGGTCCATAATGGGCAGCGCGTTAAGGGTTAGTCTAATCCGTGTTTTTCCTCGAAATCCGACCAGAAAGCGTGCATTCCGGCGAGACTTCGGCAAATGCAATTTAGGCTGATTTTGTGGGGAAACACAAGCTCGTTTGCAGAGAAGCCGCAACCTGCCTCCCCCCTTTAAATCGCGGTCCCATAATTAGACATATCCCCTTTAGCTAAGTAGGAGAACAACTTAAATTAGCCATCATTAGATAAAAGGAAGCGTTTTTTTTCCAGAGACAGCTGCAGTCCATGACAAAGATCATGCCATGTACCGTATTTTTAGAATCTGTCATTAATCTTAACATTTTCTTCTACGTGCCAAACATACGAAAACTCCAGTTTCACAGCTGTATAATCCTTTTCAAACAATTATAGTTGGTGTGTCGTTTTAAATATCATTCTTCACGCTGCAGACAGAGGAATTTTTAATTATATATAAGTTTACTTTTCTGCTTCAAAAATTTAAAACTACTTTTTCCCCCAAAGAACAACATCTAAATCGTATCAGGGGCAGGATATGTAATTTTGCTGTCACCGCCGCTAAAAAGAGAGTTCATGTTATTTTCTTGTTTGATTAAAGCTTGAGGGGAAGCCCGGAGAGCGCCGAAGGAAGCGGCAGCGGCACGGCGCCCTCGGGAAGCGGCTCCCGGCGGCGCTCCGTCTCCTACCTGCACCGCCCGCAGTATCCGGGCGCACCTCTCCCGCACGTCGGCGAAGGGGCACCTCTTGGACAGCATAAGCAGGCGGGCGAGCGTGTCGTTCAAGTCATTGGAAGAGGCGACAGCTGAGCCGCTTGACGGAGAGGACTCTCCGGGAGGGCCGGCTTTTTCCACCCTCATCATCACTTCTTGCCGGATGATGTCCATCGCCGCCTCCCTGGACAGCGCGTCTCGGCTCCCGAGCGCCGTCCACCTGCCCTCGGCGTCCTGAATGTCCATCCAGTCTGCGCTCTGCCCTGACTTTAAAGATGCTCGGTTGACCAATTTATAGTGACGCTTGCACCTCGCTTCCAAGTCACCAGCTCTGTGAAATGTCGATTTAATAATGTTTTCAATCAGAAACTCCTGCGCCCGGCAAAATATAGCGGACCAGAATGTTTCGATACTGAATGTCAGGGCAGATTGAATGGAAGCTGGCAAGCAGGAGCATGCATTTTCAAGATATCTGCAAGCAAGATTGGCAATAAGGAGCCCGGGCAATTTACATTTAGAAGAACAACTGATAACATGACAGCACACACATTTCCGTTAGCCTACAGGTTTATACGCAAAGCTATTTATACGAGTGCATGGACGACGGTTGAATAATTCAAACTACTCAATGTTAATTATCCGACTATCCATACAAAGAAATGTTCAAATAACATCCGCTACATTTTATTATGTACAAAGTAAAATAACCCAAACTCAAAATTGTCAATACTGTTGCTTTGGTTTGGTTTAATAACGCGACTGTAGCTGATGATCGCTGTTTCTGTTTTGCAGGTCAGCTAGACTCTCAAATAGTTCATTCAATTTTCACAAAAAACGTACATGGTAGTGAATAACACTACCGCTTAATTGTCCTATTGGATAACTGAAGGCACGATTCAATAACACCTCCAAGCTCTCATTCAGATTAAACTGTAAACGGGCAAATAATACAAACCGCAGAGGGACTTACTTAGCTCATATATTTCCGACGATCAAGAAGCTGTAAACCCTGGCGCTATAACTGGCAAAAAAACAGACCCACTCGTTTCAGAGTCACTTGGGTAAAGGATTAACTGACAACTGCGACGTTCAATGGAACATCACAAAATTCAATGTGGGCGGACGCTAAATGTCACTGGACCAATTAGCATCAACACAGGGCACGTGTTGCCGATGGAATCGCAATGTCCTCTGGGAGTTTGAGTTCCGAGTTTGTTATTTTTCGCGTCTGCTTTAACTACTGAAAGTGCTGCATTAAAACTACAACTCCCGGTAATTCGCATGGAAGGCCAGATAATTGTGAACGCTTTACTTTTTAAGATAAACTGGTGTCCCGTTCAGGATGTCCCTCTCCCTTGTACCATATTTTTCCTGGGATAAGCTATAACCGTTTTCCCCAAACCTTGCATTAGGCCTATATAGGTTGGAGGATGGATGGAACTTTTAGCTGTCAACAGATGCACTTTTCATAATTGGAAGTAACTTGAGTAAGTTGCACACAATTAACAATATAATAGAGTCCGTGATGCATGCCATTTGGGCCATAAAGGAGAAAATACAGGCTGCCATACCGTAAAATGTTTGTTTCCCCACAAAACTAGCGTATTAATTATTTATTCGCCTTCATTTAGTCAAACGGGTATCAACATCTCACCTGTCACTTGATTTTCAGCTTGCTCACTCGAAACATCAGTCATCCTTACGTCAGCCTGCGCTGTGACAAGGTTATCCCCAACTGTATATAAAAAGTTGCGTTTTTTCAAAAAAAAAGTGTGACGGTTAGGATACGTCAATGGAATTATAATAAGTAATATAATATGTTTCCTGCATCTGCGTGGTGGAGACTACAGTGAACACTACGCCCCATCCCACCCGGAGGGTCAGCATATCACTTTAAGCCCGATATAATTATCTTTATACAATATTTGTCTCAGCGCGCAAAAGCCGCTGCCTGATATCACGCTGTCCAAGGATTCATAAGGGATACGATTTTACGGCTGTAGAGCTTGTCAAATTAAAACAAGGATCTCAATATTAAATGGTGAAAACGTGACTAACTTGATATTTCATATCGTAGCCTCTCATACAAGTTTTATACCAGATGTGTATCCTAAATGTATTTCAGTGGAAAAAAACATATACGTTATATTAAAAACAGACTCAACCACGGTCGCCCTGATATTTGATTTGGCTTTATTCATCCCTCCAAAAATACACATTATATCTAAATTATTAAGTTGCGCCCCCCCCCCCTTGAACTCTCTCGCACGCCATTGGTCGAAGCTGCGGTAATGGGCGGAGCCACGGAGGGCGGCCTCGGAAGAGGGAAATTTAAACTGCGCTCCATTCTGCTGCAGAATGGCAAAATAAGCGCAGTCGGCAGATGGTGGGGGCTTATATTACACAGCGAAGGGACGTCTCCTAAAACTCTACGGATGGATCTCCTAGAGGATCAGGTAGGCTCGCTGCGCAGACGGCCCAAAGGCCCGTGCTTTTTGGCCACTCGTTTACTTGTTAAGTTAGAGATGGCTAGCCTGCTAACTAGCACGTTTTCTTTTTCGCTGCACAGCCCCACTGAGCTGGGCCTGTAAACAATACTTGTTTTGCGTTGGGCGCAGTTCTGCGATGCAGCTGGTCGAGTTTGCATGGCGATCACAGCGGTAACCGATCAGTCAGTTATGGTTTGTGTGTTAAAACAAAACAAACCGCGGCCGACGTGCTGTGTTCCGGATTGGTTTCCCGGCTCATACTGTATAGGAGTCATCTTCACTGGATACACTGGGCAACACTGAATTTGTAACTGACTTAAAAGTGTCATATTCTATAGTATTCTGATATGCTGAACATGAAA
>JAODKL010000109.1:858260-868475 GCA_026780765.1 Petrocephalus schoutedeni
TCAGCACATAGAAATTGATAAGAATTGGCTAATTTCATTTCAGTTACATGACTTTTGTCAAAATTTGTTGCCCAGTGATATTAACAAAAAGATTATCCTAAATAGTAAAATTGGCGTTATTATTAAGGCTGGGGTCATTGATCGAATTTTTACTTTTTACGCTTTTGGCTTCCAACAATTATCAAAGCATTTATCTAAAATGATTATTGTGCTGCATTTAATTTTGCAGGAATGCTCATATTTTGTCTGGCGTTATAAGTACCGCGCACCCCATATCCAGACCCACTGTAATTTTGTTTCTGATATTTCATGCTATTTCCAATGTCAAGTAGTAATCCTGTTAGATAATCGTGATATTCGTACTGACCAAAATAATCGTGATTATGATCTTTGCCATAATCGAGCTGTCATAAATAATAACAAAAGTGTTTCAAGGTGATGTCATGCGTTCATATGCCTTTTCAAATCTCCATGCAGAGTATAAGTCTGGCATCGCCCTTGACGAACAGCTATCTTGGAAGTTTCCATCTGCCCCCGGACAGGATTCCTCCTCCTCTGCCCGCCAAGGGCGTCTCCGTTGTCGGCGACTGGAACCTGCACAGAGGCGGCTTGCACCAGTGTCCCGCAGCGCCCGATGCCAACAGCAAAGGTGCGGCCGTGAAGCGAATATGACTCATTCTGAATGAAGATTTTCAGTATCGTTGTCCCGTGTGCTGTGTTTATATATGGATTGTAAATATCAGTGTGGGGCAATCGCATCAGAACGGCAGTGCTGGGTGTTTTACTGCCCGGTGCGGTAAACGCTTTGTCATTTTTACTGTCAGCGGTGATAGCTGCGCTGAAGGCCCTTCAAGAGAAGATGCGCCGCTTGGAGCTGGAGAGGGTCCAGGCCGAGAATAGCGCTAGGCAGCTGTCGCGGGCAGCTCACCCGGGCCCCGCCGCCAGGGAGCCGCAGCAGGACCCTGCCGCAGAAGGGGCCAGTGCACCCAGCCAAGGTGACTCGTTCTTTCTGCAGACTTCAAAATAGAAATAAACACTTACAGCTGAAAGTCAACTCAAGAGTATGTTCTAAAAAGTCACTTAAATGCTAGTTAATGCCAGTTAATATGTATAGATGCATATATGAAGTGTGATCAAGCATGTAAATCCTTTTTTTAAACATTCAGAGCATTTTAATGTATCTTGCTCTAAATGGAATGCATGTTAATTACCACCCTAATGATTTGCACTGACGCCTTAAGTGTCTCCCTGCACGCTGCCTGTCTCAGAGCTGGTGGACCAGCTGCAGTCGGCAGAAGCTCGCTGTAACCTGCTGGAGAAGCAGCTGGGTTACATGAGGAAGATGGTGGAGAAAGCAGAAGAGGACAAGCTCTCCGTAGTCCAGGAACAGGTACCGTTAATTTGCAGCGTGGCCGAATGGTGTCACTAAAATGTGCGGCTTCCAGGGGAAGGTGACCCATTTTTAGGCCCCCGTCGTCTCTACAGGCATGCCCGCTGAGGTCACGGCTGAAGGACCAAGCCGACTTCAGCACAAGGCTGCAGAGGCTGGAGAGGCTGGAACAGGAGTGTCTGAAACTGACCAGCACCCAATCAGAAGCTGAGGTACTGCTGGACGTATGGTTTTGTTCATAGCATCTTTACATAATATACTTACCGTATTGGCCCGAATATAAGACACAGTTTTTGTTCTAAAAATACCTCTTAAATAGGGGGGTCGTCTTATATTCGCGGCCGTCTTATTCGTGTTTTGACTTGGCCTAAATGAATCGGCCACCGTCCCTCACAATAATGCCACAACACTGAATAATGAAGATGTCAAGAGATTATCTTCGAAGGCTCGTCAGATTAACCAACTTCTTAGACAGAGTTAGACGAGCTATATTCCCATCAAATCTTTACTCTGTTGCTCTTTTTTAAAATTTTTAGAATGCTAGGAAATAAAGGGTGAAGTGTCTTATTTAATAGCACTGCGCTAACACAGATTCATGCACCAGGCTCCTCACACTTTCTGTGTATTCTTTGAGTTTCAGGCTGGCTGAATTTTATAATTTTTCACTTTTCTGTAAAATTATTCCATAGGCAATAGAAAGTTATGCATTGACATATTGAACTTTATGAAATGTTTATTTTATTTTTTTTGTTCCAACAAATTGTAAACGGCGTTATCAAATAAGTTTTCTATATAAGACAAAATCTGGGCTTCAAAAAACTTTTTCCCAAAAATAAACGTGGGAAAAGGGAGGGTCGTCTTATATTCGGGCCAATACGGTAACATTGAAGATATGGGGCCTTAGAGTAATTCAGGCACTAAGGTCTGGGCCTGTAGGTAGGGTTATGGTCAGAGTTGTGCCATCTGGTAAAGGTGACCAGGAATCCCACAGCAGCTTATGCAATGTAGCATTTTGGCTCTCCGATGGCAGCAGTGAGGGCTGAATGGTGCCGTGTGATCTCTAGTGTGTAAGTAAAGCTATCCACCTGGAAGGTAGTGTTTCAGAGGAGCGCACACACCCTGGTTTGAAACGCAGAGCTGTTGTGTGGCATTGCACAATGAAAACGGGCTGGAAAATGTTACAGGAAGCTAGTTTTTCCTGATTTCTTTCCGAAACAGAAAAAGTTGGTGCTGCTGGAACAGAAACTGCTCGCGGAGGAACGCAAGCAGCGGGCTCTGCAGGAGAAGGCGCCCTGGGTCAGTCTCTCTAAGCTGCCGTCTAGTTAGCTTTGGGCGTCAGGGGTCCGGTCGCCCAACTCATCCCTGCCTTGGGGACGATTCCTCTTCCAGCCCCAAGGAGGCCGTGACGACGATGGCCACTGTCGCAGATCGCAGGCCTCCGAGTCGGCAGGACGGAAGAAAAGGAAAACGAAAGCAGTGAGGGTACTTGGTGCCGTGGGGGGGTGGCCCAAACGCTTCGGGTGCTGGAATTAAGACGCATGTGAGAGCATGGATTACGAGTTTCTGACTTGTGTTTAGAAAACGGCCACCGTGAAGAGTGTAGCGTCTGTGTCCCCAAGCGTCCCAAAGGCAACGGTGCTGCCATTTGTGGCAGGGACGGTACGTCTCAGCACCCTTATAGCGGAGGCTCCTAACAACCTCCAGGCTGGTCTGTGTGTGTCTGTCTGTCTCTGTCTGTGTCTCTCAGCACTGTGACACCTAAGAGTCTAAACACCTGTATATCATGCTGAATACTTGTCAGGTTATGTGTTGGGGGGGGGGGGGGCACTGGATTCCTTCCTGGTGAATTAACCTGTGATTTTTCTGTAATGGGCTCATCTGTTGTCCTCCGGCTGCCCTGAGGGTTTGCAATGGCAGCTATATTTTATTCATGGTCTGACTTTTGTCCCAGTCGACCAGCCCTAGCCACTCCCTGCATGCCAACATCCAGAGTGTCCTGCACATGATGAAACGGCACCCCCCCCAGCCACGGCACCTGGCTCTCCCTCGCCGGAAGCCCAGCCCGTCCACAAGCAAAGGAGCCCGCAGGACCCTGATCCGCAGCCAGGGGGCCTCGGCCTTGGGCAGCTTGTCCGAGGTCCTGCTGGCACTTCAGGATGAGCTGGGCCAGATGAGCTTGTGAGTGCTCCGGCTGCTAATTCACCCTTTACCGTCTTATTTGAGATCTGGTTACATCTCTCCTGCTCCATAGTAACATGTAAATATTAACAGATGTAACGTAGCTACAATGTATTTGGGTCATACACCTATTTGAGGTAGGGCTGGGCAATTTTTAAAATGACGATTATTATCGCAATATAATTTAACACCCAGTGTCACAATGCATCACAATAAAATAGGCCTGAGGGATGAACCCTTCATCTATAGCGACTAGCAAGCAACACCCCTTGGTTTTTCATTTTATGGGCGAATTTCAATATTTCAAAGTGCACACTTCCTGTTCAATAGCTTGGCTGTTTTGCTTAGTCACTGGCGGTGAATAGGCACAGTGCAGTTATTGGTAAAGATGAAAACTCAATCTGTAAATTATATCCATACTGGTGTTATGCCAAAGGACAAATTACTGTATGATTTATTAGAATTAGATTTGTTTGCAGTTCATTTGGCATCTCTCATGGTCTCAAGGGGAATTTTAAGCATATATGGAGCCTCAAAGTAAAGAAATAATGATTTATGAATTATGTAGTGAGAATTCTTGATCGATATGAAAATGGTAATTGATATAAAATAGTGATACTGATAAGACACCGATAAGAACATTTCTGGCTGATATTAATGGCTGATTATTTTGTAAACTGACACCAATATAGATTGTTTGGAAGGTTCTGCTTAAGTTTGAAGAGACACTCCACCCAAATGAATAAAAAATAATTTGCATTGCAAAAACTAAAATATTATGTTTTGGTAAGAACACCAACTTGTACAACAACAGTCCTATATTTTATAATTGTATACATCTTATATATTTTTAACAAGTGAAAGGTAATTTCCTGAGTAATGTCTTTTTGATTTCAGCACTGAATTTCCTTCTATCAAATGTTTGTCTTGCTGACACATTAGTGTTACTTTGCGGTACTGCAGCCTTCTGTATTGGAACAATTTTTTTGTAAAGTCTTCATACTCTGCTCACCTTAAGGAGAGACGGTACAATCGGATTTGTTGTCACTTTCTATTTAAAATTAAATTTTACAAACGGAACAATGATTTCAAAATGCATGTCTAACATCATTTTTGCTAATGTTAAAATTCCACACTGAATTATCCACTGTAAATTTAGCCATATCACCCAGCCCTATTTTGAGGTACCTATTTAACTTAATTCACCTTTTTTGATCCCTGTGGGGAAATTCTCTTCTCACCTCCCACAACTTTGCTCTCCATGAGATCAAGCTTACCCATGACGGGCAGCCATCTCGTGCGGTGCCCAGGGAGCTGGGGGTTAAGGGCCCACAGATGTGCTGAGGTTGGGCTTGAACTAGCAACCTTCCGATCACAGGCACGGAGGTTTAACCTGCTGAGGCACACTCTGCCCCCAGCAATTATCATGCCTGATAATCGTCTGATATTCAGTGGATTTTGTGCTTTGTGTTTGTTCTTCATAGGAGTCGAGTCAATTGTTAATCTTTTGTTGTTTTCAACAAAGGTGCTTGTTTCCATTTTGTGTGTGTGTGTTGAAGCGAGCACCAGGAGCTTGCGAGGGATATCGAGGAGACGCAGACGCAGGAGCTACGGGATGACCTGGAGCATCAGCTGGATTGCCTGGTCAGACGCATGGAGGAGAAGGGGGCACAAATCTCCCAGCTCAAAAAGCACCAGCTGGAGGTGAGATGGGACGTCCCCTTCTGAGCGTCAGGCTCGGTATATCTCTCTAGCCATTACTGGTTTTGTGTGTGTGTTAGCTAATGTCCGTCTTTGCTCCTCACGCAGGTGGAGAAGCTGAAGCAAACGGGTCAAGAGCTGAAATGGAGCAGCCGGAGCCCCGGTAAGGGGTCGGTGTGGGAGCGGAGGGGCACCAGGCCAGCGCCAGGGTCTTCTCTGCCTAGTGATGGAGTCCCACCAAGGCCCCAGAGCCGGGGGAAGCAGGCGACTACACCACGGCCCAAGCGGACGCAGAGGCTACAGGCAAGCCTGCGGAGGAGCGACGTGCTGTGGGAGGTGTAACCAAACCAGCACCTCCTCGGCCTTCGTTGGCGCTGCTCCTGTGGCGGTGGAGGCCGTGAGCTACACGTTCCCATGTGGAGGAATGTGAGAGGGAAGGAGGCGTGTCCAGCCTCATCACGCCCTGAATCGCCGCTGTTGTCAGTTTGCATGTTTTTAAGTTTGACAGATATATATATATGTGTACATTTAAATAAACCATTTTTGTATTTATATGAGCGGAACCTTGGTGGTACTGTTAAATATCAGTAATTTGATTTAATGCATTAAGTAATCCATCCATCCATCCATTTTCCAACCCGCTTATCCGGTCAGGGTCGCGGAGGATCTGGAGCCTATGCATTAAGTAATCCTTTCATAATTAAATTTCAAAACAAGGAGGACCAAAAGTGGTTGTTTTGGGGAATTTCAGATGAAGTTGGGGAAGTCTGTTTGTCAGAAACCAGGGGATAGAGCTACCTGACATTCCTGTTTTCAGTCAGTTATTTTGAACCCACATTGAATGCATGGAGTATTTACTAGCAAAACAATTCCACTAACCATGCAGCACACCGGTGATTATTCAAAATAAAGGATGCATGTTGAGTCAATTCTAGTGTCAACACATCTCCTGCCTGGAAGCTTCTGTATTGTTTCCTTGACAGTGAATTGGCACGCTTCCTTGAAAAGTCCTTGATCATGACGTGTGGTTGAGTAGACTACATTCTGCAGAAATTAGGTAAATGGATACAGAAAAGTTCTCTTCAGTATTTTTGTGGAACAAGTTCTGAAATATCATTTTCAGTCCTGGCTACTGCTGGATTCCTTACATTATGAATGATAATTACAATTTTCCAGCCTGCCCATATCACAAGGAAAAATATTTCAGCCTATACCAGATGATCTCATCCAATAAGGAATCGGTACAATGCAGCCTTCTTCCTGCTTAAGGAGTTATATCCAGTAGGTGGCAATATTTCACCAGGCATGTCAGTGAAAGTTACACCCAATTCTGATAAACAGCAGTCATGCAAACAGTATATGATGCTACTGCCAACTGCTTGAACACAAGGAGCAATCTGTAGTTTGAAGGACTGATGTCTGGAGCCTCCTGTAGTTCAGGTCTGGGTACAAGTCCATTTGGAGACTCTCCATACCCTCCTAATAATCATACCTCACTATCAACCACAGTAAGTTACTGTGAGACACTATCTCCCACTAAGAGCAGACCCGGTCTGAATAAACTGTGCAGGTTCACGGACAGACAGCGTCTGATAAAAATGTGTCATGCTTTTAAATTTGATGCCTACCTTCAGTTGTGTTCTAGTCTGCCTTACAAAATGGCCTCAAAATAATAGGCTGGACCATCCCTCCTTACGGAGTGAAATAAAATTCATACCCCCAAAGCAGTGACTATGGTTTCTTCCAAAAATGAGACTGCAGGGAAGGCTGGAGTAGACTGAGCATTAATTTTATCATGTGACTCTCAGCTGCTTCACCCTTGAAATGACAGAACACTTTTTGGAATAGGAAAAAATGGGTCCCATAGCTAGCAAGTGTACAGTGGTGTGCAAGACAACTCAGGGTCTTGATTCTCAGCCATTTTTTAACCCTGCTATCCATACGCAGTGACCTATGGGATGGGTTCTGCCTTCCGAGCATTGAGACATTTTCAGCATAATTTTTCTCTCCTTCCTTGCTTCTCTCTTCACTGCATCATTTGTTTACACCACACTAAGAGCTGGTACCTCTCAGGTTTGAAGCCCCACCAGCCAATGGCTGATTTAATACTCTACAGTTTCCCGTAGAACAGGAGCTGATTTGAAGAGCAGAAGTTATCCCTAATCGTATACCCAGCTGACACCCCTGGAAGTCCTGATTCAAGAAATGAGTCAACACCCTTGCCTCAGTTGGTTTCCAGTTGGGGCAAATCTCAGACCCAATCCAGTGAGAGCCACTCAAGACAGCCTGAACAGGGACAACCACTTTCCCAGGGCTCTTTGCTTTGGTCTAGTCCAGGTCTTCTGAGGAAACAGCCCTATAAAGCAGACTGGGTCCAAGGGAAGTCAGGGTCACACAGACAGCTGTAGCTATACTAGAGAGGAATCTTGCAATGTCACGGTCAAGGTCCAGAGAGAACATATTACAGATAAAAATACCCCGCCCATAAGCCAAGGGAGACAGGAAAAATCCATGTTTTCTAATAGGCAGACTGAAGATGTGCATTATGAACTAGATGACAATGTCAGTTACAGTTCTGTCGCTGTGGGAAAAGCAATCCTGAGGTTTTTAATTGTGTATGAAAAAAACAGCAGAAGTGACAGCAAGTAGCCGAGTAGCTAACAGGTTAAAATGAACACAATGAGCATCTTTGTCTTAACCGATAAACATGCTTTTGTTTCTGTCGGGAGCTTTCAGTATTTTCAGCGTCCACACCCCCCACTGGATAGCAGTAGATAGCCACAAAATACCTCTGAATAATGAACTGGAAAAACTTAAATGGCAGTTTCACAGAATCACACTTTTTTCCCTCCTGGGGGGGGGGGGAGGGGGTATTCTTGCCAAGTCAAACAGAGTTATCCACGCACTAGGTTTATAATGCATCAGTAGTGCAAAACAATGACCCCAGATTGGGGTGCCACTGAGATGATTTTCCGCCTGCTAAAGTGTGCATCTATGTGCCCAGTCAAGTAATGTTGTCACCGGAGGCGAGTAGGACAGTCGCTTGGGTTACCAGTTTGTCAGAGGTGGTAGTTTCCAACAAGAAAGAATGGAGAGGGGAACTGCCTCCTGGAGGCCTTGGGCAAACTCCCCAAGTGGGTCACCATCCAGTATTGTGGGATTAAGTTGTCAGAGACAAAGACTAGTCTCACAAAGGGTACCATAATGAGCCCTGCCCATTTCAGACCCTGAGGGGAAAGCACTCTAACTGGCAACAGCAGATCTGGATTTATTTAACGCTGCACAAAATCACATTGGTTAGGATCTACATTGACCCATTGTTTTTAGCAGATATTCACCTACCATTCTCATCAATTTAATGCCTAACACTTTAATAAAATCTGTGGCCTGCTTATTTTTCATCCATTCAGCAAAAGGAGAGTGATGCCCGGGAACAGCATGCCCCCACATATCAGGTCAGCAGTCTACAGGCCTCTGGGGGGGTGCACTGTTAAACTCAGAGATACCCAGCCGTGGTTTGCTCCATCCGCTTTGACTGCGGTTACTCAAAGGAAACCGAGTTTGTTTACCTTTCTGGGAATAACAGGAAAGCAACAACACTGCGTCAAGAAGGACCCTACCATTACAGCCTTGAATAAAACTCAGCATGCCTAGCTTAAATAGGCAGCTGCATAAACAAGTAACATGCAAGTTTCTCTGCTCCAGAGTACCTCCTTAGCAACTGAATGAAATGAGTTGGTTAGTTGCATGCTGAATCTCCCCGTCAGGGCCATCTAACCCTGTGGTATGCGCTAGCCAAGTGAACAGCCCAGCACTTATGGTATACCTAATTACACACTGCTGCTTCGGGGGAGTCAGCCAGCCTGATCCTCAGCACCGGGCATAGCAGGGAGATTTTAAGGCGTGCTCTGATGCCATTTCTGCACTGTAAATGTGACGTTTTTTCTAGGGTACAGGCTTCCATTACATGTCGTGCAGTGTTGCCTATTCTAGCAGCACTGATTTCTTGCTGCTGGTGGAGTGTCATAGAAACAAAATATGTCAACAAGAAAAGTGCCTAATGTGTTTCACCTGGCATGTATAGGGGGCGTCTTCCACATGCACCACACTCAGTTCGGTGAAGGTTCACAAGGGTACACACCAATCCTGCCACACGCCTGCCCTCAGCCCCACCCTGACACAAAGCCAGGTCCCCCTACACATTCCTAGCTAAATTTAGCATGTCTCTG
This sequence comes from Petrocephalus schoutedeni, assembly GCA_026780765.1. Taxonomy (NCBI): domain Eukaryota; kingdom Metazoa; phylum Chordata; class Actinopteri; order Osteoglossiformes; family Mormyridae; genus Petrocephalus; species Petrocephalus schoutedeni. Next base: position 867,759 of record JAODKL010000109.1, read on the forward strand.
ACAAAAATTTAAAACTCCATGCGTGGGAGGTGTAGCTTTAAAACAACACCTCACCTGGGAAGAGTGGTCTGGGTCATCCTTATGATGAACTGAACAGTGAATCCACAATGTTGTTACTGTGGCTAACCAGATTATAGCAGCTTCTTGGAAAATCTAGTTATTCAGCCGTGACTCAAAGCCCCTCCCCACAGCAGGCGGTGACGCATACAAAAGACTGAGTGTTTGCTCACCCAGCGAGACGCACAGCATCTTTTCTGACACGTCAGGCATACCGTCTCCCACCACAGTCCTGCTGCTATCACATGCCTCAGGTCCTCTTGCCCGTTGTTTTTTTTTTTGGAAAAAAAATAATACAATCCTCCCATGTCAGCAATTCTGACATCCTGCACCATGGCCAAGGAGCAGGCCAGGAAGAGGATTTCGGGGAGTGTGCAAAGGCCATGATAACACTATGCACTATGGTGGTCATTTCCTGGTTCTGGTTATCTGTGCAGATGTGGTGACCCACATGACACTTCCTGTGATAATGAGAAAGTTGGACACCTTGATCTTTAAGATCGGACACATGAAGCAGAAGAATATCATCAGATAAAGCCAAGTTAAGTCCATATAGTGTGCGTGTGTGAACATACATATATACACACTCACCGGCCACTTTATTAGGTAAACCTTGCTAGTACCGGGTTGGACCCCCTTTTGCCTTCAGAACTGCCTTAA
>JAODKL010000109.1:868575-904739 GCA_026780765.1 Petrocephalus schoutedeni
TTCTATCAGCTCAAACCACTCTGGCCATTCTCCTCTGACCTCTGGCATCAACAAGGCATTTTTGCCCACAGAACTGCCGCTCACTGGATGTTATCTAAAGAGCGAGAGAGTTAAGTACTTGTGTCTCTAAGCCAAATTGATCATATCTAGCACCAGGAGCCTGGGAGCAGGGCAGACATCCCTGCAGCTCCCTTCAGCTTGCACATGGTGCTCTGCCCAAAGCTGATGGACCGTTTCAGAGACTGCTGGAGATGATTCAATAAGACAGATTACGAGCAGCAGGAGGTCCTGTACAGAATTTATCTTCAGTCGTGCTGGTTTCAGTTCCCGAATAGCAGCCACAGTGTCATTACGGAAGAGATGCCACTTTAAATAGTATTACTAAGCCATCATTAGTAACATCCAGACGTATACCTACAAATCCTCCCAGCAACAACAACCTAACAAGCTATTTTTTAAAAGATGTTCTGGATGGTACAGAATGAGTCTTCCTCAGATTCACAAATGATGTACCAGCCACCATTTCCTTCCAGGCAGCGAAACCTGGGCAGAACAGCCAAGTGCTGATAGGAGGGGCATTGTAACCCAGCACTGGCACAGAGTCCCTGCTGGCTGACAGGGAAACAAAGCCAGCGTCCAGGAACCAGTCAAGTGCCCGACGTTTAACGCAAACAGCACCGTATATGCGTATCACTTCTCTCCTGTGGGACTAATTTCAGAAAGACACTGTACAAATTCAAAAATCCACTTCAGAAAATGTGTAAAACAAATATGAAAAGATATTAGCTTGCCGTCCAAGTACTAAAAATAGTTGAATTACATAAGTTTTGACTTTTTTTGAAGAACCAAAATTTCTCCTGTTGTACTAATGCAGGCCTTCTTGAACAAGACCAACACTCCAGACAAGACACTGTGCTGACTAAAGGCTAAAAATGTAACACGAGCTTATTAAATACATGCCTAAAACGAACACAATTACGTAGCTGACCAGTGGAGATCGCTACAACTTTGCAGGCTTGTGAGAATGAACATGGGGTGAGAGCATGAAAACAGATTAGATCCCCTTAACTCCACAACAAGCATAAGAGGAGAGCATAGAATAGCTTTGCCTGGTGGAAATCTGAAGGGCTTTGGCTTACCCATAGATCACCAAATTACTTCTCAAGCCGGTAAGAGTAATATTGCTTCCTTCCTAATATCTTGCTATGAGAATAATTAGTGAGCATTGTCTTTAAGCCCCACCCCCTGACTCAGGTTAAACAACCCAAAGAGAAGCAGTTTGGAAACTACTATGAGGAACCAGATACTATTTTTAGACTGGGAGACTGGGCCCAGTGCTGCAGTACGTTCTTGTGCTCCGATAGTAAAACACTCAAAGATCCCGATGTCAGAATCTCAGATGCAAAGATTCTTTCAGGACTTCTGCATTGTCCAGTATTTGGTGCAAAACGGTTTAATGCTGCATTTATGACAGGCGCAACAAAGGGTCCATTAACAGGGTTTACTGTACCGCGCATATGTACCGAGCCATGACGTCACGCCAGAGCAAACAGGTGTGTATGCCACGTCTGCATTTATTTAGACACTTGGCAGGCTGGCATGCCTGTTTACTCGTGGCGCTTTATCCTTCCACATAACGACCTTGATCTGCCTGAAAAAAACCATAAAGCTTCAACTCATATTTCTAGCTGCTCCCCCAAGGATTATGGGAAATGCCAAGGCCCTCCGGCCAGCACTTATCCTCTTCCAACGTGGGAAGAACTACATCAGGCAGGCCCTAACTCACCCATAGTCTGCATCCTGGCAGATGCTCTTGCAAACAGCAAACTTGAATGATACCCTGCGACTGCAGGTTAAGATACAGCATTTCAAAATCCAATAGATGGTGGGAATCAAGTTTAATCATTATGCATGGCCCTCTGCTACCTTAGAACACGGATTAAATTTTAAATACAGGAAAAATTCTTTGAGAGGCACGAGCAGAAAGAGGAAAAGTAATCGTTTAACAATATCCAAACCTTTATTGTTCATTGACATCTTCATTCTTTAAATTTGCAAAACTAGAAAAAGGCAAGACTCATTAAAAGGTACACAAAAAAAAACATGAAGGGGAACTTAGTGTTTATATGAATGCAACAGCAAGCCTCTGCACCTGAGCAGGTGCAGCATGAGAGCTGCAGAATTAAGAAACCAGCACATACTCTGACCTTGATCAGAGGCAGCAGTGACAAGAGAACATGATAGAGTATCTGTAGGAAAATGTGACCAACATGCCATCAAGTAACAGCAGAAAAAGAGGCACACGTGACTTTGGAAACAAGCAGCTTACAGCATTTCTTAAAGCTCAAATTTGTGGGTGCATTGCAGGAGATTCACTTTATTCATCTCTCATGTTTCTGAAGACTACAGGAAAAAAAATTAAGGCACTTCTGAACAAAGGACAATTTTAAATATAAATATGCACGCAACATTCCACATATGGTTAAAGATGACAAAAATCATTACATTACAGCTTCTCTACAGACACTGCAGATAAATTCAATATTATGTATGAAATTATGGACACATAGCCAAAATAGTATTGGAGGTGGCAGAGACCTTCTGTCAGAGACCTCTGAGAAGCTCAGAAACAAGCCGACATGAGAGCAGGATTTAAAGGAAAACACTAACGTTCATTCCCATCCAACCACTCCATTCTTCCGCATGAGGCGGGACTCATTTAGTGACAAGCTAATCACCAGCAACAGAAAAGGCTTTTAGCGCACAGCTGGCAAACACCCACTGTCTCACGAGGGATGAGAAAAACATACATTTAAAAAAAGCTTCTTAAGATCTACTCCTGAACTCAGAAACATCCAAAGGTCTTAACGGACTGTGCAACAAAAATATGCATTTAACCGCAACAAAAATTCTTTGCCTAGTGCTGCAGAAAAAAAAAGTTGTGTAATTTTTTTCTTTTTTTACACATTTACACAGGATTGACAACAAAGAGGATAATGTGGCATTCGTTGGCATGTATATTGGTGCATATGTAATTGCTTCTAGGTGACATTTTCATCATTTGGCAGCTTAATTAGAAGTTAATTATCTGACAAGCTCTGGTGCAATTCTGGCAACAGCGTGACTATGACGAGCAAACAACAAAGCCAGGCCAGGGCAAGGCTCACCCCAGCACACCTGGCAAATGACCTTCCATGCAATAACACTCCTTTTTCCTCTTCAGGATCCAAAGCACTTCACAAAACTCTATAAAGCTGAAGAAAACTAATAAGAATTCAGGAAAAACACAAAAATATCTTAACCATCCATTAAAAAGCCAACAAGTAACTCAAAGAATCCTTCAATCAAGCCTTTTCCCCAGTTTAAATCAAGCATTTCAAATTGATGCTGCATAGACAACAATTAGCAACATGCTAATCAAGATGCAAAACAAAACCTGAAAACATGGCCTCAAGTTTCCCTGGTATTTCCTCCACCTATCACACAGCTTGACGGACCAAGGACAATGGTGGGCGGGGGAGGGGGGGGGCTCAGGGAAACCTGAACATTTAAGGGCCATTAGCACAATGCTTTGAAATGTGATCCAAAAAAAAAAAATCCAACTTAGCTTTCCACTTGAGCAGGGCAAAACAATTTCTGAATATTGTTGACAGTAAATTATGTAATGGGTATGGTGCAGTCAATGAGGAAGAACAATAGGATAATCATTCAATGCACTATGATCAAAAAGGAGTGGGGGGGGACATACATGTGCCAGGACAATGTACACTCTTATAGTCCTTAGGTACAGATACATAGCCTTCAGCAATTCAATAACTAGAGTAACTACAAACCGTAAATCATTCAGTCGTGCTGGAGATCTATATGGTATTTATGAGTATTAGCACAGCGGTACAGTCTCCTTGGGTTCCGCGACTGGGGCAGAGTCTTACAAAGGCGTGGTTTTCCGTCACTCAGACACCACTGTAAGGCACTTTCCCTCGACAGTCGTCATCCTCCTACACTGAAATCATCATTTTAGGTTGCTGTACCATCCAGCCCCTTAAAATACACACTAATTAGGAGCACTGGGGGGTCATTCTCTGGTCAAACCCCCCCCCCCCCGTTACGTTAAGCCCCAGTTAATGGTTACACAAGGGCGAAGGTGCTTATTGCCTTAAGATTTTCCCTGGTGCGCTCTTACACGACACCTTCCATGACAGCTGAACGATGCATGTACTGAACTCCGCCATTCAGCCTCTGCTCCCATCCTGACTAATAATGCAAAGGCAGGTCTCCCCACCACCAGGAGCGTTTCTGGAGGACGAAGCAGAGCTTTCCCTGCCTAAGAAATTTCTCACCGCAGTCAGTAGAAAAGTACTAGTTAATGTACAGACTGCACAAAGTGACTGCTTGGCCAGGAGAACATCTTCTAAAGTGATACCACATCTTGCTGAGGGTACATTTTTGAACTCTATAAGTTCAAAAAATAAGACAAGCAACCAGCTTTCCAATAAAGCAATGGTATTCAAGCAATTCTCAAAATCCCATTCTTTTGCGTTTTGGCACATCAACATTTACCTCCAATTGAAAAGTTGACAAAAGGCTTGAACGTTTGTATACAAGGACCTTAGCAATTAGCATGACAATAATGAGAGAATTTGACTACATCGGCTTGAATACCAACACCCTGGATTCAGAAAGGTGATTTAAACCCCCAAGCCTAAAGAGGGGACTGTATGCCCGGTGTGTTGTGCAGCTCCACTATTGCTGCGGGATGACGGCTGAGAACAAGACTGACTGCAACACAGTCACAGAGTTTGTGGTGCTGGAACTGCCAGTCGGGGTGAGATGGGCAGGCCAGGGGGTTTGGAGAGAGGAGCGAGCATGTGTGTGCGAGTGTGTGTGTGAGAGTGTGTGAGTGTGTATTGGGGGGTGGAGTTTACACTCAGTGTATGGCATTAGAGTGTATGGTAGTTGCGGTCCTTGGACTTGCAAAACTTATAGAGGAAGAAGACAACTGCTTGCAATCCCAGAACCAGCACGATACCCCCGATGAAACTGGCTGCGTCAAAGGTAGATGACTTCTGGGGTGACGTGGAAGGGGCCACCGTAGTCGTGGTGCCGTCTAGAAAAGGAGGACCAGAGTGACTCACAGTATGACATTCCCAGCTGAAGACCCCCACCAGTCGCCAACCTTAAATCATACAATCATACATGCACTTCGAAAGGCTGCTGTTCGGACGGCTAGGCAAGTACACACTGGCATATTTATCACAGCTACAGCTCCTCTTAACACAGGGTCCATTAAAACAGACTAAACTGACCTTCTGCCACTTTGTGTACCACACCCCTGGATCAGATTCACACAACTTCACAATGAATGACAAAGCATCATAAGCTAACTATAAAATATGTTGGCGAACAGACTCATTACTCTTCACACTCTGGAATAGGATAAATGAACTCACTCGTAACAGGAACAGGCGTGGTGACATTCTGAGGAGCAGTTGTAGGGATTGTGGTTGAGGCATTCCCAGAATCTGAATGTTAGAAGGTTTAAAATTTCAAAGTAAGCTTTATTCAAAACATACCATGACTGAACAATTATTTTGCGCAAGGGAGGCTCAGAGGAGCCTTAATGAGCTTCACACCTACAACTTTTTGGCACCTAGTCCAGCTCCATCTTACTTATAGCCCTGAACTTAACAGCCATCAGATTAAAACAGAAATCTGCAGCAAAAATGTCCTGAAGGGACAGAGGAATAAAAAAAAAAAAAAGTTACCTGTGGTGTTCGAAGTGGTTACAGCAGGCCTGACAGTTGTTTCTGAGGAAGAGCCTGAAATCGAGGGGGACAAAAACATGTTTTAGAAAAAAAAAAAGAAAAAAAAAAGCCAAAAGGTAAGATGGCAGTCACCAACAGCCCTACCCAGCCTACATAAAGCAAAACAACAATATACAGTTGAGTTTCACAGCACAATACTAGTGTATGTTTTTTTTTTTTTTTTTTAAACTATGCATGCCCTGAAAACCAGGATTGCTCCAACGTAGCCTCTAAAAATCATAGTTCAAAAAGTAATGAGATATCCCCATGACTGGTAACGTCTTACCTGGGCATGTGCCATTAGTGAGAAGCACACAGCCGGGTAGAGATGTATTCTGATGGCTAGCATTGACGCAAGTTGAATTCTGGGAAATCTCGACTGCTTCAAAAGCTGCATAAAAGGAAAAAACCTGTTTTACACAAAGAACGTGGATGTCCAAGTGGGAGCCCCGCCCCCGCAAATTTGACCAAAAACCCAGATTAAATTTTTGATACTAGAGTTAGGTCGAAACCAACAGTTCAGTACCTCAACATCAATGCCAAAATCAATAATGTAAAACATTCTTATTTAAAAAATACTGCTTTAACATAAATGGACCTATTTCTGAATACAGCAATAGCCTATCGGCAAAATATGCATAAATATTTCTACATAAACATGTAACAATTAATAGATTAATTAAACTAAAATACACAGAATCAGAAATGAATATGGCACCAGCTGTAGGGCTATCAAATATATTAATAAATCAAGTGATTACCGATTAATCGAGTAAATGGTTTAAATAATATATGATAAATAATATGCAACTGGATGGGGCGTCAGGTCATTGCAAGGACCACACTCACTGACACATGGCCAATTTAAGCACCCCAAGTCATGTTTGTGGAATGTGAGGGGAAACCAGAGGATCTGGCATAAACCCACATTCACACTGTGAGAACATGCAAATTCCACACACAGTGGCACTGTGCCATGGGTCCGTGGATGTCTTCAGATGATTGCACTGCAGTTCTGCATTTTGATTTACATGTAATGTGAAGTGCACCTACACAACTGAGACTCTCGCTCTTATTTGAACTCTCATTCACTACGATCACGGTCTTCCTTCTGCTATATTGCAGAGTAATAGTGTAAGCATATTTTTGTTTAAAATCGAGCGAGTTTAAAAATCAGAGAATCACGACAGCTCAACTCAACTTTTACGAAACCTTATCGATAATACACTAATAAGGTTTATTTGTATTTGTTCTAGAAATGGCACAATATTTTTTCTGTTCCAATCCCCTTCACCATTTCTAGTCAAAGTATTCATGAGTCTGCAATATGAAATATACAACTTTTAAATAGTAATTAACCAAACTTTAGAAAGAATACGAGATTGAAGACAGCTAAGTTTGTATTACATGCATTGCACTCTGTGGTTTTTTCCCCCCTTCGATAAAAGTACAGTAACTATTTCCACACAGCCAGCATGACAGCTCTGACACACATGCATTGCTGAACAGCTAGCCATTATGTGACCCTCAATTCCATTTATGGTATGTCGCACTAAGGCTACAAGAATTTTCGTAATTTTTCAGGGTAGACCTCTCTCTGACAGAAAATCTTATTAGCATCTTACTCTCCCACCCTCCCGATATTCAATCCAGCATTTTTTGCTGTTATCAGCCCAATACTGGATATCAGATGGGAGCTCTGTAGTTAGTTCTGTTTACCATTAAGGCTAGCCTAGTTTTCCTTACTTGGGAAAGGGACATGAATGGCTAAACATGACTAAACAGAAACACGGCATGTAATAACTGGCAACCTACATCACCAGAGGTGTCATATCTGTTATCAGGCAAACCTGACGATCTTTATACTCTTTATACAAAATCAGGGAGAACAAGAGACCAGCACTTTGCCAAGTGTTGCACCCTTGTAGCAGAGTGGCCAATCTTAACTGCAAAGAGCTGGTGTGTATGCAGGTTTTTGGGATAATCTTTAGGCCAGCTGTTCAAACCCAGGTGTGACAAGTGTTCAGGCAATCAGACTTTAATTAGTAATGTAATTAGGGAGTTGCAGTGAAAACCCACATACACAATGGCCATTCCTGGATAAGACTGGAGGGTGGCCATCTGCAGTCAAACCAGGACGACATTTTTCACATTTCTTCTTGTGTATGTGCATACATTTACAAATACTCCCAACCACGCGTATACACAAACCCCTAGCAGAAAAGGAAGCGTAAAGCAGACCAATCAGCACATATGATACTCAAACTCCCACTTGATTAAGTCTGTGGAGGCAGGTCATGCCAAATCATTCTAAAGTCATATAAGGTCCATGGCCAAGGAAATAATATACCAGTCATTAAATATATGCTTTACAAGAAAACTAATGTGTCTGACAATTCATTTTATTAACAAAAATATGTTGCTCTACTGTGGTGCATAATACCCATTATTTGCTGCAGCCAGTTAAATGCAACCACAAAAGTATTTCTTATAGCCCAGCCTTATTGAGGGGTTTTTCACCCACTGCATGCACCCCCCCCCCCCATTTCATTTCAAGACCACAAAGTACAGTAACAAAATAAGTGAATAGCACAAAATCTAATATAAAGAGGAATAAGGGTATAGGCGTATGTCTCTTCATGGTACACCCTCTCCTACTGTGCTGTTTGACGTGCGTTATGTGAAAGTTATATGGCCATATGGTTCATTGAAGCCGTTTATTTAAATTAGTCTTGCTGTGCACACACGGTCATCAAGAGTGCACAAGATTTGTCAACAATCAAATCGTACATTCAAATCGTACATACTGTTTGTATGCATACTTTGATAAATACCATTTTGCTTATATGTAATGCCGATTCAGACAGAAACACTGAGGAATCATTCTACACACACATTGATGAGACCCAGGTCGTTCTAGGTCAGCTGACCTTATTGTCAATCAGGTAGCTGGTTTTTTCCGTGCAGTAAAAGACCCAGTATAAATTAAAAGAGAAAATACTGCACTGCACCATGTACAAACTAACATCATACTAAATGTGCAAAAAATAAAAAAAAAATCACTTGACTAAACCAGCTCTCTTTCTTTTACTTTTGTTACAGCAGTGACTCTAGTACCATGAGCTATGGACCCCTGCATTGAAAATACCCAATTACAATTCATCAGAACTTTCAAATCCAAAGATAGGTCTAGCATAACTTTGTTCACCAGATTCTAAAACTGCTGGTTTGTGGCAACAGCAAACTGAGGGCTTTAACAGAGACTGACCAATGAAGTTGTGTGAAGGTTTGTCAGTAGCTGGATGATGCAAGAGTGCACTGATAAAGTCTCCAGCAGTATTGGCCAAGCGCCAGCTTGACTGCCAGTGAACTGTACTAAGGCAGCCACTCACTGTAACCTGTTTTTTCATTAAACTGAGATAGAAGGTGTGGCAGAAGAGGGTGAGGCTTCACACACTGCTGGAAAAAGCCAGTAGGTTACTGTGCCTAGAGCCTTAGGGTTTGAGGTGTACAAACAGCTAAAAAAAAGTTTCTATATAAAATTACATATATATATATATAATAACACAAAACACTGTCCACTAAATTTGCAGCTTTCTTTTTCCAAAGCAAGCACTTTACAAGGTCAGGACAATGATTTCCCCAAACGGAACATACTCAGTCATGCACAATTCATCAGCACCTGTCAAATACACATACTTGCAAAAGTATGCTCTGGTAACGTCAACCTTCTTCAGTAAGTTTTCCTACATTACATATGCAGAAAATATCTAATAGCTGTGCATTTTTATACAGTACACATTCACAGTGGCACAACAAATAGCACAAACAGTCTGAATAATTTACAACAAGCCAGCAGGTCTGCTTCTGGGACAAAATCACCAATTTGTTGCAATAAATGCAATAAATGAGCATACAAACAGCTGAAGAAACTATAGCTTAGATCTTTAACTGGGATTTAATCCGTGCTCACTAGCCCTCTTATCACAAAGGTTTCTCTCTCACTAGAAGCCTTCTGAAAGCACACATTCATGGAACTAATTCGGTTTCAAAGCTACTGTATCTGTGTGCAATGCAACACCTCAATGTATCAAGTATCAAGTTAATGGACTCCTTTACATGAATAACTTAAACCTGGAACGAATTAGTAGCTGGAGGAGAAAATGTCACAAATAAAAATGTGGATTGCGTCCCATGCATTTTTCCATGGGATTTACCAGTTCTTCTTAGCCAACACACAGAGACGTGAAATTTGCTAGACCTGAATCCATTATATTATGGCAAACAAAAAACAGATTTATTAGTGTCTCTGAATGGGGCTGTGTAATTCTCTCCAATTAAGTTTTCATGTGTAAGCTTACATTGAAGATAAATTGTTCTCAAGAACCCAATACTTAGGAGAGCTCTGATAACCCTAAGGAGCTTCATCATAGTGATAGTGCTGGAAATGGTCCCTTTAGGAAGAACGACACATTCTGCCTTCAACAAATCCCTTTCATACTCATGTCAGTGAGGCCTACCTAAGTGCTACACAGTATGTACATACAACTTATCAGCTGAAGGTGTCTGTGGAAGCTGTATGTGGAATGTATGCCCTTATGTTTGATTAACAGATTATGTTTGAGTATGTACATTTAATAGAAGTAATTTTAATGATACAAAGCCAAAAAATTGCTTGAAAATTGATTAAACCCAAGCTACCTAGAAACCAGCTATAAATGCCTACTTAGCTAGCAAGCTAATGGGAACTTAGAGTTATTCTAAACTCAATAGCCAGCTAAAACATTTTAAGCTCCAAGTATATACACAGATCGACTGTACTTTGTTTTACATGTCAGAACCAAATGCATTAAATTTGTCAGTGATAAAATGAAAGTTTACACATATACAGCATAATTTAGTTAGGTCTTATTTGTAATTCATTTATGAACACCTAAACACAATTTTAAATGTATTTGCCAATAGCACAACTGTACACAACAAGTGAAAGGTTCATAGACTACGAATCATAACCCAATAGTAGCATGTGTAGAGATTCACACTCAGGGTGGTGCTTTAGGAAAGGTACATGCCAGGACAGGAGTGACACTACAGGTATGACAAACCACACAGACAAAATTCTAAAGCATAAGGGTGCACCTTGAAATCTACAACAAATAATGCTGCTTCTCCTATTAAGGGCCATTTCAACACCCAAACAGATTGTTTTTCCTTTAAGTTACGTGATGGTGTGGTTTAAACTGCTTGAGTGGAGTACACGGGGGAAAAAAGGAATAGGATATTCCACACTGCATGAGGGTAGCCTATATTAAAGATATTTTATGACATGTGATTATTCTATCCACGGCTTTTATGTTAATTTGCTGTAAAATTACCTGAAAAACTCATACAACATTGTGTGCTATATTCAGAAACAGTACAGAAAGACACTATATTAGTTAGCAGAAGCAACTTAAAAAAAAAAAAAAAAAAAAAACCATCACACACTCTGGATTGTTCCATTTGTCCAATAAGCACATATGCTAGAGAAGATGGTCCGAGTTTTAGGGTGATGATTCCCACCAAGTCCACAGTCCATAACTCCTTAAGACCATGTTCCATGTCCAGGTAATTTCAAATATTTACAGGACATCTCACAAATGAATTAACACTTCTTACTAGGGGTGGGCAATATGGCCAAAAAGTCATATGACAATACTTTTGATTAGAATCCCGATCAATGATAGAGCATGATTTGCTGTTGTTTACAAACTACATTGAAATTTATGTAATGTTAAATAACCATTTAACCACTTAACCAGCAATTCTATCCGAACACTGCTTGCAGCATTATAATAATGAACTTAAATTACATATATAAAAAAAAACTATGGTAAAAGTGCTTTTAAAATTTTGATAAGGTTTCAAAAGTCGAGTAAAAATGAACATTAATCACTTCAAGTCAACTACTCACTTCTAAACTTAGTTTACAACAGGTACAAATATGTGCTGTACACTGTACATTCAACAGCACAGCTGAGATGTTACACTGGCTGAAAGGGCTTTGTTTTACATCTGTCCATTTTTTGTAGAACCGTTGCAAGCTCCGAAACATGCGGGGATCACATGACAGGCACTTGCCAGTCTGTTGTTATAATAATAGTGTTAAGTAGTGCTGTGTTGCATTTCTTGCAATAAACCTGAAATGCTTATCTGGGACACAACTGCAATGACAATCATATCATCCACCACTACCTCATACAGCATTCTATATTTACATTTATTTAGCAATGCTGTTATCCTAAGTGATGTATAATTGAGAAAGCAGGGTCATCCAGTCCTTAGAACAATAAGGGTTAGGGGCCTTGCTTGAGGGCCCAACAATGAAAACATCCCACCAGCCATAGGATTTCAACCAGCAATGTTACACTTAAGGGCACAGCATCCTAACCTGACGAACCACATACCACACCCAAAACATTCAGAGATCTGCTCGGGCAAAAAGGATGTGTATGCCAGTATGCCTGAATTACTCGCTCCAGGCAGTGAGTGACGTAAACCCACGTCCCTCGATATCAACATCTCAAACTATTTCAAACTGTTTTTGGAGACATTATTAAAAATGACAGCCACGTACCAAACAAAAATCCCTAAGGGAAAAGGTAAAACACAACACTACACAAATCCTGTACCACTTTCTTTCACAGTCTTCCTTCCTTCCTTCCTTCCAGCAGAGCTTATCACGTGGCATATGTGCTAATATTCTGCACAGAACAAGCATTTAAGCCCAAGAACAAGAATTAGGACCAATTCAAAAAGGTTAAAACGGCCAAACTTTAAACAGGATGCACTCCTATCTTAAAAACTGGCCTTCATTCAAAAATGAGACCAATATTTTTCCTATACACTGCAAAAGTACCAATGATTCACCAGGTTGCACAACAATCCTACTCTTTCCCCATAACCCACGTTGAATTACTGCAAATAAGTCAAGTAGCAGCCACCAGATAATGGTGGCTTCAAGGAAACCACTTTCAGTTTCCCGAAAGGTCTTTATTACAAGAACAGGTTTCTTCACACATGAAAGTACTGCTGCAGGAACGAAACCAGAGCAATGTGTTGGGTGGCCCCTGGCAGGTGGGTGTCGGGGGCAGCGTGGTAGGACTTACCGGTACAATCCAGCCAACCGCACCCAATCACACTCTGACAGTCTTCACAAGTGGTGGACGCTTTGCAGTCTCCTGTAAAGGACAAGAACAGTCTCATATGCAGCATCAGTAGTAAGAAATTTGGACTATAAATAAATACTTAGATATGACCCACCAGTCCTATATACAATAAAATGGCACCGGAAAGAGTGACAAACAATTTAACCTTATAGACTCTATATCAGGGGTGTCAAACTCCAGTCCTGGAGGGCCAGAGCCCTGCACATTTTTGGGTTTGCCCTCTTAACACACCTGATTCAAATCTTCACAGCTCCTTCTGCTAATTACCACACAGCTCTTCAGGGCAATCATTTGTGGTGGAACAGGGAAAGAACTAAACTACACAGGGCACCGGCCCTCCAGGACTGGAGTTTGACACCTGTGCTCTATATTATAAACAGACTCTGCATCAACGTATTAATACTTGACTACACGACTACGTTATGCACGGAACCAACAACGATACAGAGAAGTTAAAAAAACAGCGGTGGGATTCTTCTCGAACATTCGGCGCGATTTGCGAGTCAAAAAACTCGATCTCCGTCCCGACTTATCAAAAGCGAGGCGGCACGGCGCGTCCCCGGGGTCGGCTCCGGGGCTGCCCAGGTGAACACCTCCCAAGTTGGCGGCTCGCCAATACCAGCGTGCTTAAAATTCACACTCCGATCGCCTCACAACAAGAAGCGCCGCGAAAGGAGACGGGGAAAGCGGTTGAGGAGCGAGGGCGGCGGAAGTGCCCATGATGGCCCTACAGGCGATAGCAGCTCCGATCGGGCGAGGAGCGCAGCGCCCACGGACTGCGTCAATGCGCGCACTAACGTCCACAGGAAAGCCAACATCGCCCACTCCTTCAACAACCTTTTCTTTATAATCGGACATGTACAGTATTCTTCGTTCTCTTTCCAACACCGAATCTAAAACACGCAAAGAGCGCAATAAATTTAAGTATGACGCAGGAGCAACAGCCAAGCCCTGGAGGCAATTAATCACAGCGTGTAACATTTTACAGCCCCCGACAAACATCCTTCGGCGCTACCGCTTAGCCGGCGAGCGGGCGGCCAGCCGACCGGCCTCCGTTTGCTGGGGGAGTGCGGCTAAAGTTATCGGGCTATTTACCAAGTTACTAAACCCGTTTTCGCTAGACAGCCGCTCCGGGAACCGAGTAACCCCAGTAAACAGCCGTCCAAGTAAATGCATGGATATCCCTCCTTTGGTGAGGAAGGACCGAGAGAGACCGCAGAGACTTTCCGTTGTTTTTTCCTTTTTTAAAAAACCATACATTCGGGGTACTGCGGTGCCGCGAGGCGGAGCGCGCGAGTCCCGCGCGAGCCGGCCCGGCCTTACCCGCCTCGGCGGCCGTCGCCCATCCGAGCGCCGCGAGCGCCAACACCGCGAGCACGAGCCGCCGGCACATTTTCGCTGCTTCTCTGTCCTGCGAGTCTCGCGGAGCGCCGGGAAGTGAGCGCGAGCTGCCGCTAGCTCGCGGTATACGGGCTTTCTGCGGCTCCACTTCCTGCTCCGCGGGTCATGTGGCTCCGTTTTTTTTACAGAGAGGAGGTGAGATAGGTGCTCTGCAGCATGGGGCCGGCTTTTAATGTGCTCACGCACGAAAACTGTTGTCTGCCAAACTGACATGCACCCCCGATCAAGAAGTGTAATAGTAATGAAAACCCGGGCATAATTACATGCCAAACTGATGTAAACGCCACGCTTGTAGTTTCTAGTTAGTTTCAAGAAAAAAAAATATTCCTGATATTTCAGCCGCATGATAATTATGTTATAAATAAGGTATATTACTGAGATATTGTTGTTTGAACAAGCCCAGGTACACCTCTCTTGGCACACTGGTAGTTCCCATCAGCATAACACCAGTACCAATATGTTTGTTGGAAGTTTTACTCCTGTTTTATCAGCATTTATAAAACATGTCGGCTAGTGTGTTTTTTTTCAGTGCCACAATAATTGTAAATCATGTTAGAATGAAACGAAGACTGTCACGGTTCAGCAAACATACATCCTGTTTTTTTAATTTTCATGAAAAACAACATGGTTTTGGCTGTCACATTCATTTCTAAAGATACCGTTTTATAACGTTGAAACTGATTATGTACTGTATATATGGATTTATGTTGTTTGTATTGCAATGCTTGAATTACCACAATCCACTGCATTTTTCACATACTTTGCATGTACTCTTCTTTGTTGTGTATTTTGTGTACGGTATGTATTCTCTGTCTGTGTTATGCCTTAACTGTCAATAGTCTATTGTCAGGATGTCTCCCACAGTAGCAAACTGTGCCAACAATAATTTCCACTGGCCTTGGTCAGGCCGCAATAAAGATTCAGCAATCCGTTCAGAACACGCGATACTGGACGTGACTATAATCACTTTACTGGTTGTTTTTATGTACATGTTTTTGTCTTAGTTTGTGGAATAAAATGAATCAGAATAAACATCAACAATGTGAAACGTAATACATTACCTGCTCTAAATGTGAAAATTCCAAACTTCCATAGTATTGTTTTGAATGCATTAGATATGAGGATCAGGTCATTAGGAATGTGTTAAATACCAAGGTGCCACTGAATGCCACTAGTTTCCAGGACTGAAATATTTTGCAGACAAAGAATTGTATTTTGTAAATATAAACAAAGTTCAAATTTGATGCCTAAAAGACACTCAACAGTTGGGACAGAGTCATGTTATCATTGTGTTATATCACCTTTCCTTTTAATTACACTTTTAAATCTTTTGGGAATTGAGGATAGAAATTGCTGCAGTTTAGTAATTGGAATATTTTCAAGGGTCTTTTGCTGTTTAAGATACATAAATGGACTACGAGGAACTGTTTTGTGCCATTGGGGTCACATTAATGTTGTCTGTACCTTGGGGATTCACTTCTGTAAGAAAAGGTACAAATTGGTACCCTATTTTCTGAGAGTGTATAGGAAAGTGGGGAGAAACTCAAATAAACACTTAAGGTTCACATGAAGGTAAAAATATTCCGCAGTCTTTGACTTCACAGGGCTGGGTTGGCCTCTCGTTGTATGTAGAGATTTCCTCCATTTTTTTCAGGACCTCAGTGCCTTCAACGATTTGACTGTAAGGTAGGAGGGGCAGTCATCATTCCAGCTGAGCAGCATAGCTGGCATTTTCTTTACGATCATTTATGCCATTTAGCAAGCATTAGCGATATTTCAAACAGATGTGTTTTGGACTTGACCATAACACAGTCGTGACACCCTGATGACACAACTACTGTGAAATATGCAGCAGTACAGAATCGAAATTGTACAGCGTTAAAAATAAAAGCATCAGTAATGTTATGCAAAAGGGAGAATTCACTTTCACATCTTCACAGTCAACAGAATTAATTCTGTTGCACTGGAGGTTTGATGGGGAGAATTTACATACCCAAAAGCCACATATTTCCTATCCATCCAGGGTGCTGGCTGCAGAGTGATGTAAAACTGGGATCCATTGGTGTGAGGGCCCTGATTTGCCATCCCAAGGATACCCCTCTTACCGTGAGGCACAGCGAAGCTTTCATCTAAGAGAGGAAACTGCAATTTCAAACCACAGTCCTTCGCATACGTTTTTCCCCCAGACAGTGTGAGATTGTTCTATAATGATTAACAAAGGTTAATTCATCAGGGATAGATCTCACTTCCTTTTTGTGTCTGTTCCAATAGCGACTAAAAGGGTGAAGGGGGAGAATTTGACTGAAATCTGAAGAATATCTGTATTCATGGGAGCAGGTCCTTGTTGCAGTCTCTGTGCTCAGCAGGACTCCAGAACAGGGCTATAAAATAAACTGACACAGGAATAAAATACATCACTTTACCTTCGAACGTTGGCCCGTAAATAGACTCGCCGCCATTTCCCCTGCTCCCTGGTGAGATATCTGAAAGAAGGCATTTTGAGGAGAAAAAAATATACACAAACACACACACACACATATATATATATATATATATATATATATATTTATATACACACACAGACGTATATTACCAATTACAGTGAGAGGCCTAAGGAATAACAATTTCCCTTTCATAACATGCTAAGTTACTCATGCTACAGACTTAAATGACATTTCATTCCAAATATACCAAGCTTCTCCAAAATGGAACCAAAATTTACATTTAAATTACAGAATTACAGATGTTGCTTAGCAGGCACCTTTATCCAAAATGACATGCTCCTTTTCCGCAACGCATTCATAAATGTTCAGGCATACAGCAGGGCAGGGGTTTAAATTAAACCAGTGCAAAGCTCCTACAGGTACAGCTGTGTTTACTGGGTATGTTTTTATGGCCCTAAAAATGGGCAGCGTGATGAATATGAAGATTCAGCAACAGATGTAGTGAAGAGAGTAAGGATAGAGTATGCAGAGTATATTCACTACTACTGCCCTTAACCCACCTCCACCCTGGATCCAGCCATTGGGGACGATTCGGTGGAAGAGTGATCCCTTGTAGGATATTCCATCCTCTCCAATGCAGAGCGCTTGGAAGTTCTTGCATGTCTTTGGACAAAGAACTGAAAACAGCTGAAGGAAGACAACTGACGTCACTTTACTTCAGCTCCTCAGGGGCACCTGCCGTGTCATTGTCGGTTGCCTTCTCACCTCGATCAGCAATCTGCCAGCAGGCTTCTCACTGATTTCAATGTCCATGTACACAATGGTATGCTGCAAGTGGCGAGAGCAAAGAGAGACGGTCAAATAAGTAGGTCACTGACTTTAATACTGGAATTGTGGTACTAAACATAAAAAGTGATGACTGCACAGATCAGCAAACTAGATAATCTATAATGAGCTAATGAGCTCTGCTGTGGTTTGAAGACAAGATTTTATCTATTTTCCAAGGATTGTTATTTATAGTGTGATTCAACATTGCTTTCCAAAGCAAGGGTCGGAAAAAAAACGAGGACTTGCCCCAGTGCTTTGCAAGTGCTTGGAGAAGTGGTCTTCAGAGAGTGCAATGCACAGCTCTTGCAGGTGGGAACAAGTGAAACCCCACTGTTTCTCTGCCCAAAATGTCAAGTCTTCTTCATTTCCAAGAAGCCTGCCGTTCTCAAAACACATAGCAGAGCCTCTGAACTCCCAAACTTCACCTTTAAACTCCTGTTTTTAAAAAGCATTAGGCTTTATTGAAACTTTCATCAACAAGGTATGGGCGAATTACAGAAGACAAAACATAACAGAACGTAAAATCCCAAAGGAAAAATCCATTTAAAAGTCAGTATTTCTTGTTTTTTCTAAATATTTACTGTCCTAAGAATGTGCACTCTACATATTTTATACCATAAAATTAATTATTTAATGTTTCTTGATAGTTGCATGGATCATAGCCAGAAATCGACAGTCAATCTCAGTCAGCCTGGATAGCACGTCAATAATTTTCAATATTCTGATCACATTCATTATAGCGGAAACAGCGGGGTGATGCCAAACATTCTGTTTTAAACATATTGTGTCGTGAACAAATTTTGAGCAAGGAGAACACAACAATTTGGCGCGAATAAGGATGTCTGAAAACATATAAAACAAATAAAAACTATAACACACTCCAAAAAAACTTTCAATTGAAATTTGTAAACAAACGGCACTAGTGATTTTTATTTTGTGACGAATTCACCGGACGGGTAAACACATTTGATGCTATTCATGCAGTAAGAGCTCAGAATGACCAACCTGCTTTTTCTGACATAGATACGTTTGCCAGTCAAACTCCACCAACGGGCGAATGACGGCATCCTCGAAAGACGAGGGGAACTTCTGCTTCAGTTCCTGTCGGAAACAGGAATTGGCAGAATTTACCGTTAATGCCTAGTACAATTAATATCGGTGTGGCTTACGTTTTGACTCCTGTCCTTCTGGTTTGCGTAGATATATCGCTGACTTCTAGTTACATAAGTTACATAAGCATTAACGTAGCAAGGTGACACGGCCAAAAAGAAGCAGCAATTAACTATTCCTTTGCCCGACACTGCAGGGACAGGTATCCTCTTAAATTCTAGGGAGATGTACGTCTAAGCTACTGGCAAATAAGCCGCTTACTCAATAAATACCGTTTTACCTCAGCTGTGCATTTTGCAATTTGAAATTTTGGATCTTTTAAATGACCAACAACCTCCAGCTGTATTTTGGAAGTCATGGCTGTGCTCCGTTCTGTAAGTTTGTTTTCTAACCAGATACAGTATGTCGTTGTCGCCATGCCAACGTGACGTCATTGTTTTATCCAATGGGGATGCAGGGACGTGTCGCCGAGTGTCCTCTTTTATTTTGGTTATGTGATGAGAAGTTAAGTTAGAGGTGTCGAAGATAAATCAACAACATCTAGGTGTCGTATTACCAAGGTAGCACTAAAGAAAGTATGTATTTTGGTGTTCAAAGCAGCTTATTGGAAAAATATTTCTTCGTACTTTATATGCCTAAAGGCGTATTTATAGTTGCGTAGAATCGATGCGTCCAGGTATACAGAGGATGGACGCGACATTTGGCTGCACGTGTGTACTGGGCGGATTGATTTTCACTGTAAGGTGGTCATCTTATATATATTAAACTAAACCCGTGAATGACATATAATGTATATGAAAATATATAAAAAAAAATGTCAGATCATCTTGCTCATTTTGTATACAAATAAAATGTAAAAATTGATCTTTGAACTCCTGACTCCTGAACCAAAAATAAAAAAACAGATAACGCTTTAAATTGTCTTTTTCTATATGGACACCTGGCTATTACACCCACAGGAACTTTTTTGACATCCCATTTTAAATCCAGAGTTGGTCCCCCTTTGCAGCAATAACAGTAGCCACTCTTCTGTGAAGGCTTTTCACATGATTTTGGAGCATGTCTGTGGGAAATTTTGATCATCAGAAGAGCAGAGGTCAGGTACTGATGTTGGACATGAAGGCCTGGATCACTGTCTCCATTCTAGTTCATCCCAAAGGTGTTCATTGGAGTTGAGGTGAGGGTTTTGTGTTGGCCCCTCAAGTTCTTCCACACCAAACTCACCCAAGCATGTCTTCATGGACCTTGCTTTGTGCACTGGAGCACAGTCATGCCAGAAGAGAAAAGGGCCTTCCCCAAACTGTTCCCATGAAGTAGGAAGCATAGAGTTGTCCAAAATATCTTGGCATGCAGAAGCATTAAGAGTTCCTAGCCCTGGGACCTGGCCCAGCCACTGAAAAACAACCCCCAACCCCATTATACTTTCGCCACCAACCTTTACAGTTGGCACAATGCAGGCAGGCAGGTGGCATCTGCCAAACCCAGACTCGTCCATCAGACTGGCAGACGGAGAAGCGTGATTTGTCAGTTAACAGAACACATTTCCACTGCTCTGGAGTCCATTGGCAGCGTGCTATACACCACTCAGCATTGCGATTGGTGAT
This sequence comes from Petrocephalus schoutedeni, assembly GCA_026780765.1. Lineage (NCBI taxonomy): Eukaryota > Metazoa > Chordata > Actinopteri > Osteoglossiformes > Mormyridae > Petrocephalus > Petrocephalus schoutedeni. The sequence continues at coordinate 888,975 of JAODKL010000109.1, forward strand.
GTGAGGCTTGCATGCAGATGCTCAGCCAAGGAAGCCCATACCATGAAGCTCCTGTGCTGGGGTTAATGCCAGAGGAAGTTTGGAACTATGCAGTTAATGAGTCAACAGAGCATTGATGACTTGTACGCACTATGCAGCTCTGCACTCGGCTGTCTCACTCTAATACTTTTTGTGCTCTGCCACTTCGTGGCTAAGCTTCTGTTGTTCCAAAATGCTTCCACTCAGTAATAATACCACTTACAGTTGACTGTAGAACATGTAGTAGGGATGAGATTTCGCAAACTGACGTATTGCAAAGGTGCCATCCTATGACATTACCACTCTTCAGAACGACCCATTGTTTCACGAATATTTGTAAACCTGACTGCATGGCTAGGTGTTTGATTTTATGTCCATGGGTCTGAATGAAATGCCTGAATTCAATGATGATGATTAGAGGCTCGTGTCCAAGTACTTTCGTCCATATAGTGTACTTTGAAATTGAATCAGTTGAATCAGATTTGGCATAAACATGCAGTTTACTGAGTCCCACTCCATGTTTGTAGTCACAGTGTTGACTGGCCCCCCAACTAACTGGTAACCCAACTAAAAATCTTTGGTTCCCAACCTGTTCCAGGAAGATTATTTTTTTTGGTTGTCCTATGGTTAGCCAAGAAAGTTTTTAAAAATGTATTTACCTAAATACAACATTATATTTGGTTGCATGTTTTGCTTTATGGAACCTTCTCCACGTTTGTAAGGTGGGAACCTCTAGTTAACCTTTGAACAATGTTCCAGTTAGCTGTAGATTCTCCTACAATACAAGAAACCTTTGAAAAACCATATGACAACATTCCAGTTAGGTTCTTTATATGTTATAGGGACGTTTGAGTAATGTTCAGAAGTACAATAACCCAAAGCGAACGTTCTCTAAACGGTTTGAAATGCTCTTTGCAAAATGAACCCTAGTCTAATGTTAGTTGAACATTCCTTCTTTGCTAGGACTAAGAATAGCAGGTATTGGCTGCAAAATTTGATTTCTAGCACAAACAGCTGCCTTTTTTCGAGAACTGCTTTTGTACTCTTTAGAATGAAATCCTCTCATTACATAAGTGCAAGAAAGGTACAGAACTGGACCTGGAAAAATTTATCTATAAAACGAAAATTATTTATTTTCAGCCACGTGATTCTGATCTCCTTAATAAGTATCAAAGTGAAATATTTTTTAAATCAAGTAAACTGTGCACTGTTCCTGCTACTCATGATTAATATTAGCATCTCATCCAGTATGACTATGAGTGAGCCGGTTACACAATGCCCTCGGCTGCGACGTGCTTCAGTGCCAGGAAGTGACGAAGCTTGTGGGTAAAGTCAATAGGCTGCTCATGAGGCTCCCTGTACTCTTGTGCCATGGTTGATCCGAGGTATGATATAAGCTCACAGCCATCCTCAAAGGTCTCCAGCTTCTTTTTGTACTTCTTGTGAATGTAGTCAGAGTTCCTGGGATTGAAGGCTAGAGGACAATGACATGATTTTGAAAGCGATACGCTTTTTGCTATTGGTATAAAATCAGCCCTGGGATACGTGCGCGATGATGCGCCCTTCACGCCTTCCCTAATCCCAAATCAGTAAGCATACCTTTCAGGTGATAAGCCACATAGAGCAGAGCTGATCTTTCGGCGCTCAGATATGGATACTTTGGTTTAAAACATCCAACAGCAGTCATAGCCTTTATTATTGCAGTAGCGACACCCTGTTAATACAGCGAAATGACATACAAAAGGAATAGCCTGCAAAAAGTGCATTTCTAGTTTCTGGCAAACACTGAGAACTCAGGCAATCTAACAAACTTGTGATTTTAAGATAGCCAGAAATAATAAAAAAAAAGCATAACAATTGGGTTGTCATATAATCCCTCAGCTTTCTGCATTAAATAGCTCTCAGGCCACAGGATAACTTCTCTTTTTATATTAAGATTTGTACTGTATGCAGAGGTAAACAGTTTTCTAACATAATGTAATAAATAGATAAATCAGTCTGAAGTTTTTGTGACTCTGTAGGCCTTGCCACAAGGGCAGTATATAAAACTAGCTATAACTAAAACAAGTGAACTAAGACTGGTTTATTGCATTGACCTTGCTTAACATGATAGCTTAGGATGTTCAATAAGCAGAACTTTACCTGTTCCATGTAACCCAGCGCCGGCAGGGAGGTGAGAGGTATTGCTGCTTCCATTGGTGGAAGTTTGTGTGGAGGCTTCTGGTCCCAGTAGGTCTGAGGTAATCTGTGGAGATGGTTTGTTGTGACTGGCATAGGGTCAGACAAACTCTTCCCTCAGTCGAGAATGTGTGCCTCAGGGGTGGCTCAAAATGCTGTACCTTTACCTTAAAAACTTCTGCAATTTTCCCTCATCGGCAAAAATATAGATCCTTTCCCTGTACTCAGCAGCATAGTCAGGGTGTCCTCGCACTAGTGCCTCATACCTGGTGAAAAATCCCAGATAGAAGGATCGACAGTTGAGTTTGCTATGTTCAAATGATCAGAATACCAATTATTAAACCAGACCAAGTTATCGTAACAGACTCGGGTAAAACTCCGGAGGTTGTTCTTTTTCCCCGCAAACAAGTATTTTCAGGCAGCCACTTTCAGATGAGTGTTGCAATAAGATTTAATCAGTTGATCATGGTGCAATGAGTAGCACTACTGCCACACAGGGCAGGGTTGCGGGTTCGAATGCCACCTCTGCTCTGTGTGTGTTGGAGCTTGCATGTTCACCTGAGGATACTCTGGTTGCTTCCCACTTTTTAATCATGTCCAGGGTTTACCCCTGCCTTGTGCCCTTTGCTGTTAGGATAAGCTCTCTGCACTAGATATCTGGCTGTAAGCTGGCTGAATGAAATCAATCATTCCTGCAGTGGCAGGGTCTTTAGAAGCAAACAATGAGATCTGTACAAAGGATGGCTACTGATGCAGTTCACATTAACTGAGATTTGGGATGAGAAAAGGAGCCTGCCCACCTGAATACAAAAATGCACTCATCTACTGAAGTGCGCCCCCTTGTGAAATACCTTTGCCGCCCATCCAGGTAGGTGACAGGGCAGTAGCCTTTCATCTCTGCCTGCTGAGGGAATCTGGCTTTAACTTGCAGTGCTGTCAGTCGTTTTGGCAGCAGGTGAGGGGGAGGAATCGCGCGAGAACATCCTGGCATCACATACTGCTTTGGCGTCTCAAGGAATTTCTTTTACAAGTAAAAAGCAAGTTGAAATTCAGTAGAGTTGCTGACGTCAAAACAAGAAAGATAAGGTAAACAGAAAAACAGTGTATAAAACTAGCATTGCTATGTTGTTTGAATTCTCTGCATTCATGAATTTACATAACAGGGGAAGTACTGTACTGCCCAAGTACTGTGCAAAAGTTTTAGGCAGGCAAAGAAAATTATCCCACTGGACAGAGATGCGACTTTGATGCATGTTGAAAAGGTGTGCCCCGAGGAACCAGAATGAACGTTTTTATGACGTTTTGTCCAAATATTTGGACAGTACACGATGACAGTGATATGAACATTACTGGACGAGAGGCAACCATGTACGCACCACAACTGACAATGACGACTTTTGAATTTAACTGTCAACTAACTAAACTAATGCACGTACATTTCAGAAGAAAACAGAAAACAGAAGAATATCTTGTTGGTTTCCATTGTGTTTCTGTTATATTGTTTTACTGTGGTACTAACCAGATAAATAGCTTTAAATATTTTATTTAACTGCCTAAGAACTTTGGACAGTACTGTGTGTGCATGTGTGTGTGTGTGTGTGTGTATCTATATAACTATCTATCTATATATATATATATGTATATATTTTTTTTATATATATACATATATATATATATATATATGTATTTACATATCTATTGCTGGTCCATCTTATATGATTGAAGGATGTGACTTTTGTGCTGCACCTCGAGGTGATCTTTGGAGGCCATTTTGTAGTACCGCCCCTGGAACCCGGCCACCAGCTCCACGGAGGCCGAGTGGGAGCAGTCTACCAGCTCTGCATGGAGGGCCAGGCTGACTGGGCAGAAGTGGCCGAACTCCCCCAGCCTGGCCTGCAGCTCTGTGGGGGTTATGCAGAGCCGGTCGATGCAGGCTGCTTGGCCTAGGATGAAACAAACGCCGCAGCGCTGCCTCGTAAGGCTGGTAAAAGGACACACCGTCCCTAACCTCATCCAAGGAGCCACCAGTGGAGAACAGCACCGGATCATTGCTACTGTATAATAATTATGCTGTTTATCTAACGTCATATTCAAGGAAACCTGCAAAACTAACAAATTGCACATTGTAAAATTTCTACTAGGCCCAGCTACAAGTGTAAGCAGTATTGGAGCAGGGGCTACAGAACAATGGTCTCAACAGTGATGGAAGTGAAATACCTTTGATTAGGTGGAGAAGCAGTAACCATGCATCCTTAGATCCACCAATTTCTGCCTCTTGCAAATATTGCAAGAAATATTGCAATATTCAAATATTGATGGTGCTCTATTTGGGGGCTGTTTTACATACCTGTTCTCACAATGCTCAGAAGTAACGTAATTGTCTAGTCTTAATGCTTCATGTTCGTTTTTAAGCGACCCGTTTGCTGTGTTTTGATTGCATGTTCTTCTGAACAAGGACAATTTCTGATAAATAATACTATCTGTCTATCCTTATCCTTGTCATGGTCACAAGGTGGCCTAGAGTCAGTGCCGGGTCCAGAACCAAATCACCAAGGTTGCACCTGAAATGAGTGAGGGGGTGCAGTACCCGTAAACATGTAGAAGTCATCAGCTGCTTGACAACCACCCAAGGGTACACATTATTATTTTGTGGGTGCCATGCACCATTAGGCACACTTGTAAATATGGGTCTGCCTAAAATCTATCAAAGAAGCGCGGACCCTATACAATGGGTCTTACACCCATCATCCCATCATCCATGTTCTGAAACTGCTTGTCCTATTCAGGTTTGTTCAGGTCCTGGTCCTTGAGCCTGAGCCTGGGCACAAGGCAGGGAAATCCCAGGGTGGGGCGCCAACCCATTGCAGGGCACACTCACACATGCACACCTACAGACAATTTGGGAACACCAAATCACCTCCACACGTCTCTGGACTGTGGGGGTACTCAAGACTACCTGGAGGAAACCCCACAGTGCCTCTCCATGGGAAAATCAATTGATTTTTATATAGCGCCTTTCACAACAGAGTCACCCCAAGGCACTTTACATTCCTACATTATTTACACAGAATAATTCCTATACAGGGAAAAGGGAAGACAAAGAAATGAAAGAAAGAGAGCCAAATGACAACATAGGAGAGGAGCCAAAAAGTAGGGAGAAAAGAAGCCTCTGGGGTTGCTCTAGCAGCCCAAGCCCCACGGGCATTCTAATATTACAGAAAAAGAAAGAGCGGCCTTGCTTGCTAAAAGCAAGGTGTAAAAATCAGCCTAATAGCATCGTGCCACCCTCAAAACAAACCTAATAATGCAAGAAATAACAGTGATGATGAAGTAGTTCCTGATTGCAACGTACTAGTGATTGCGCAAGAAACAGAGAACTGTAAGCTGGCAGACACGAATGCGTTAGGTCTCCGCCCGTCGCTGCGTCCACGCGAGCTAATTTGACCAAATGAGCATGAGCACGTCTCACCTTGCCGCATCTTCTCCAGGTAGACCTGTCTGTGTCTCACACTCACTTGCACCTCCTCCAGGACTTTGCACCACACCCACCACTTGCTCTTGTGCCCGTCCACAATAACCCAGTTCTGGTGCTGCTCCTGGTAGTGCCTTCTGACAGACTCCACCTCTTGCCTGTAGCAGGAGCTGCGGATACTTAGGGCCTGGGGGCTGTCGTGCATCACGTAGGACCTGCAGAGGGGAAGCGGCGAGAAGTGGCCTATCACAGTTCTTTTCCCTCCACAAAGACTGCACTCATTGTTAACTACAGCTCTCCAGTACTTTGACAAGGGGAGAGGTTCCACTATGAAAGTAATATCAGTTTAGCAATTTGAAACCAATAGCATAATGCTTTCAGGAAAAGGAGAAGCTTCCAGTAAGAAACACGCAGGCTAAAGTGCTGACATGGGAAATTGGAGCAGTGCTGATGGGCACCATGGTATGGACGCCCCATCACCTTGGTGTTTTCGTCTTGTCCACCAGGCCCCTTCTCACAGACTCCTGTGCGTCCACCTGCAGCTCAATCACCCGGTACGGGACAATGCCTTGGCTCTCCATGAGGTTAACATGTTTCTTTGTCATGGGGAAGCCATCCAGGATAAACCTGTGGATGGGGATGCACCACCTGAAGGCTGAGGGACCATTAGGCCACCACTAAGGGTGTGGCACACAATACAATTCAATACAATACAATTTCATTTGAATAGCACATTTTCACAACATTACATTGTCTCAAAGCACTTTACATTACCTCTGCCCAAAGCCCAGAGTGAGCAAGTCGGAGGCGAGAGTGGCGAGGAAAAACTCCCTAGAAGGAAGAAACCTTGGGAGGAACTAGACCCAAAGGGGGAGCCCATCCTCCAGGGGCCGGCAGAGGAAGACCTAACCAGACCCAAAGGGGGAGCCCAACCTCCAGGGGCCAGCAGAGGAAGCCCTAACCCTATGCAGACCTAAAGGGGGAGCCCAACCACCAGGGCCAGCAGAGGAAGCCCTAACCCTAAGCAGACCCAAAGGGGGAGCCCAACCTCCAGGGGCCAGCAGAGGAAGCCCTAAACCATAAACTGTGGAGTTTTTGAGAAATGTGTGAGTGGGGATGATGTTTGCGGAGTGGACGATGGCCGCCTGTCTTTTATCCAGTGCATACCGACTAACCTGGTTCAAGCTGCAAAACGAGCTTGTGCAACATCCTGCAACAGGCCCTGCCTCCCCTGTCCCCACCCCATCTGTTTAGGCTTTCATTTTAATCCCCCCCAAAAAGGGCTGTTTCACTTTGTCTTTCTGCATTGTTTGCCGTCAGTCTGGTTCCTAACACACCCTGTTCTCTCAGTTGCTTCCCCCATATAAAGATCCAGTTCCCAGCCCAGCCCTGTATTGCACTGTTCTATATGCCATTCTAACCAGAAACAGAAAATATTTGCACACATACACACAGAGTATATGCACACATAAACACGCAGACAATGTCTATTAAGGCTGAGAGAATTAAATGGAAAAACAAGCGTTCTACCTCCATCCAGAGGACAAAGTGGGCAGCGTTCAATAGCACATAAATGCTTCACAGTGACATACCACACCATTAAAAAAAAACATCCAAGTGAAATACCACAGTTCCTCAGAGACTTGTAAACCATGCGATTTAAATCAATCAAATGTGAGACTTCAGGCATTGTAAGAAACATGGAGTGTTGATTAACTCGAATAAAGAATGAATCCATTAATTAACTGGGTTGTAATGCAAGTGTGAAGGGCAGGTAGCGGAGGGACAGGTACCCCCTGGTGCTGCAGACGAGGTCCATGAGGACCACCTCCAGGCACTGGACGGCCAGCTCGTCGGGCACGGCAAGGCCCTGGTGCAGGTACGTTAGCATGTGTGCCGCAAGCTCAGTCTGGCTTCGATTGGTCAACACAGTCCGCATGGCATCGCCGATGGACAGCCGCTCGATGCCAAACTCACTGGCAAACTTCCTGGCCACTGAAAAAACAAAAGACAAGATTCAGTTTTACAAAGCCAAGAAAGATGTCCAGCTAATTTATACTCAGTTAGCAGAAGACTAGCTAATTACTCCAAAAAGTGTAACAGTTACACCAATGAGTGTTAGCCTTTTCTGATGTTGACTTATAATGAAATGAGACATTCACCTGTGGATTTTCCTGATTTTGGAGGGCCAGTGATGGCCACTTTGACTGGCAGTGGTGGTCTGGGCTTGGGTTGCCTCAAGTATTTAATGGGGTTGAACATAAATTTTCTGCAAGTCTCTTTGGAAGCAAAGAAATAAATGAACTGGTGGAAGAGCACTGGAAAGCTAGGGTCCAAGGGTCCCTGCGCGGGCTGGATCGGGTCGCCTTCACTCAACTGTCAGACAAGAGAGACCTTAGTATGTTACAGGCCACACAAAAAATTTGGGAGGAAGACCTCAGCTCAGAGTGATACTGAAGATGTGGTTTTAACATAATGTTTCAGATATAAGCTTTAATCCGCTATCACAGGCAGAATCTAGGTTTATACGTCACTAAGTGGAAAAAACTATCGTGTATGTATTGTGGTTATGTGGGTAAGGGGAGGAGCTTTATGTGACAGGACAGACGCAGTACAGCTCACCCTGACAGGATCCCAGTACCCAAAACCACTGTAGAACTTGTAGGACAGATGCAGCATCCTGTAAGCTAGCGAGCGGCTCAGCGGCTGGCATGTTTCAAACAGTGCCTCGCGGTTCTCCACCAGCGCCCTCAACTTGTCATGAAGCTGGCGCCGCACGATCTGGGGTGTCCTACCAGCCCTGATCGAGATCTGAGGGATCCGGACGTCTGTCAAAGCTTCCTGGAAATGCCAGGAATGCTACATTATACTTAAGGAAATGGAGTCTGCTTTCATAACAATCCTAATGTTAAGACTCAGATAGACAGAGAACATCAGATAATGTGGCCATTGGGATATTTGTCTTCATAGGTACAAAATAAGATACATCCATGCATCTGCCCACTCTGCTTCTCCAATGCAGGGTCATGAAGAGCTTGGATGGGATGCCAGGATACACATACAGGTACATGTCTCTCAGACACACAAGTAGATAGATCGGGTCCAGAAAGTAAAAATCCAGTCCAAGATTTTGCTTCAACCAAACAGTTGAATACTCTGTGTCTGCGACTCATTAAGCTCAACTGGTTGGTTGAAATCTTGGTCTGGATTTTAATTTTCTGGACCTGAACTATCCACCGCTGCACCACCTCATATACAAAGCTGAAGGAATGAGACTATAGGGCCAGCCATTCCCCAAAAATAAAGATCCTTTTTTAACAATAAAATTACATAAACTCGAGGGTTGTACTGAAGACAAAAGTATCCCTGCTACCATGATCTTCTGGAGGTTAGAGTGGTCCGTCTCATAGCGGTCTCCTATCTCCAGCTCCAGGCGTTCCTTGGCGCTGGCCTCTGTCTCTTCCTCCTCATCCTCATCCTCTTCCTCAGGGGGGAACTCATCAAGCAGCATGGCCTCCAGCCTGCTTTCCCACTCTTCATCACCCTCCACCTCTTCCTGGTCCTCGTCACTGTGGTTTCCATCATCCATCTGTTTACCGCAGATTGAAACCTTGTTTTCCCATCCCAATGACTGCAGCTCAAGCAATATATTTTGCAAATTACAATAATTTAAAAAACTATGCATCTGGTTATAATTACATCCCAAAACACACATGCACAGTTGTGATCTTACCTTGGCTGCCAACTGTCCTGCCAGACGTTCTGCTATAATCTCTGCTCGCCGCCTGGCCATGGCTTCTTCCTGTGTCGAGATGATTGGTTGGCGTCATTGGCAGCAGGCCCTCACCCTTTGCCTTCAGATGAGCTTCCCGACGAGAAACAGGCACCAGTCTCACCCGGACCCGGTGCCGCAGCTCCGTGGCCTTCCTCTGCCGCTCAAGCTTCCTCGTCCTCCTCTCCCTCCACCTGTCCAGCCTTGGAGGCAGAAGTCGACGCAGTATGTCAGCTGTCTCTACTGCCATGACTACTGCAGCATCTGGGAGTAGACAGTGGTCCATGAGATACTGCATGTCTTCTAGGTTTTGGGGAAAGCCCTCCAGGATGAAGCCCACCGACCTGTTGGAAGGGTAAGCATCTATGTGTATGTCTGCCTGACTTGGGGGGAGGGAAAAGACAGTTTCAGCTACAATGGATTCTAAAGCACAATCATGGGTCCACCAGAACAGCCATTTGTGGAAAACCTAGAAAAGTTTCACATAAGAGTCTCACAAGACCAAAGAGGGAGTTACTTGTACGGTTCCTGCTCCCACCACTGAGGCAGAATCATGTCCAGTATCTCTGCAGGTAAGGGTACGCCATCAGAAAGGCAGGATCTGATGGCTTCCTCTTCTTCAGTGAGCACAACCTGCCAGCACACAGGGAGAAGACCTTCACACCATTCTTCATCGTCACTAGGGTGAAATCGGCAAGCCCACAATGTTTGCAAAGTGCTTTCTCAAAGTTCCAAGCTTCATACCCATCACATGCAGATCATATATTTATGTAGGAATTATATGAATGAAAGGTTATTGAGTAACAGGAGAGTAGAGGTTGGTGGTACCCACATCCTGTGCACCGCTCTCGCTGTTTTCCACTTCACCGGGAAACTCCCCCGTTCCTCGCATGGCCTCCAATTCGAGGTCCGCCACCCATTCATCTGCGGGTTCTACGTCATCAGCGTAGGGGACCCTCTCCCTGACCCTGCCTATGATCAGCTCCTGGAGTCGTTCACGGAACTGAATGTGGAAGATTCCGAGGCACTTGGCCAGCCACTTGGTCTGGCTGGTTTTGCCGGAGCCACGGACACCAAGCACAAATATCCTAAGTGCCGGAGCCTGAGAAATATAAAGTCACTACTGAGAGGCAACGACTCGCGCAGCAACATTCAGACCAAGACGCAAGTCTGGCGTTTTTACCTGCAGACGATGGTGCTGGGAGACATACAGTTCAGGACTTTGCAGGAACTTGTCTTTTGCACCTGTGCTGGAGAAGTAATAGGTCTTTTCTCTGTACTTCACAGCATAATCATCGGCACATGGGGAGAGGGTGCCTTTCTCCTTAAGGACAACTGGACAGAAGTGCAAGGTGTCTCCCAAAATCCTCTTGGGGGAAGAGGTGCCCTCCTTACCATAGCATAATGGGAAGAGTATGAATGAATAATTTAGTCTTGATGCATTAGAAAAGTGGCAGTAGTGGTAGTAAAGAATGTAAAGAATGTAGCAAAAAGAAGCCACAGAAGAAGGATTCTGTCTTAGAGAATGGCCAAGTGTAAAAGTAATCTATAATGTTTTGTGCTGTGTGCTAGTCTGATTATGTAACAAACTCAGCTGAAAGAAAAATTACAGTAGGACACAAAAACCAAAAAACACAATCAATGTGCATCTAATGGTATGAGGTCAGCTGGTCTCACCTCCGCCTCTTGGTCCAGCTCCCCCTCCATGACATCCGAGTTCCTCATGTCCGCCCTGGACCGGGCGTCCTCTTCCTCCTCATCCAGGTCCTCATCCGTCATTTCCCAGGCGACATACTGGAAGGGCCCTAACGCGAACATCATAATGCCAGAGCTGAGGGGGCTTACGGATGCCGGGCCCGAATCAAAGGTTCAGAAGCATCTTCGACTACCATGGACACACAGATGAAGATACAGAGTCCGTGCTCACTCTCCATAATGGCCACAGTCTCCCTCAGCAAGTCCTCCGGCGTCTTCTCACGGATGTCCAGAACAACACAGCTCCCCAAGACCAACGACTCCATTGCGTGCCATTCCAGCATGAACTGCTTCACACCCAGCCTGAAATCGTCCATCTCAGGCCCATCTGGGTAACCTTTCTCCCATTGCGGTGGCTGCCTGAGCTCTAAGAAGAAGCATGACAGACCAACAAGCTCTATGCTTCGATTTAATATACACACGAGGACATTAGAATGTCCTCTGTGTGGTGAAAAAGTGATTGTATGATGAGCATTCCAATTTCTTTCTTCAGAAAACCTTAATACAAAAGCAGTTCACACCAAAAACTCAATTTATTATCACTAAACTAATGAAACAACATATTATTACTGTAATGAAATACATTTAAAGTACTACGACAATAATAAGGCAGGATCATACTGCGAGGTCCTGAAGCACACCTTGAGCTTCCTCGTGGAGCGGCTCCAACCCCGAGCGACTGTCTGTCAGCAGGAGCTCCTCCTCTGACCTGTCTCTCTGCTGCCTGTGGGAGCAGAATGAGAAGCCGCCTTGGTAACTTTATGTACTTTAAGTATCATAAACAAACATGCAGGCATTAAAGTGGTACTAGGCTGTGTAGGGGAGGTCGTCTCCGCTCACATCTTTGCCGAATGCACAAAGACACTTGCTAGACGAAACATGTGTAACTAACGGCTGAGTTCAGCGCCCTCTGGCGCATGACCTCACATGACCTCAAATGAGTGCAACACGCACGTTGCCTCTCGGGCCTCCTGCTCTTCACGCCTCAGCTTCTCCTCCATCCTCCTCCGGATTGCAGTGTCGACCTCGTCCCTGTGGGCCTCATAGATCCTCCGCAGGAGCATCCCAGCTTCAAACAGTCAACAGCATGGCTGTTACAACCACATACAGGTCTGACAGGGTCATGCAAGGCTGGAGTCACAGCAGGGCCTTGTTTCTTCACTGAGAAATGTTCTACTTTTTTGGGTGGGGTATGGTAGGGATAATCCTACCATCATCCGAACCATCTCTGAGGCAGATAATCGTATCAGGTCTGATAGCCAGGTCCTGCAAAGCCGCCAGCTGGCTCTGGTTCCTTGGATAGTTATCAAGCACCCATCCTTTCTTAATCTGCCCTTCTGAATCAGTGGACTGCATCTGGGAAAAAATATGAATATAAAAAATCGCCAGAAAGGTAATAAGGCATGCCTTCAGACATCCAGACCAGACCGTGCTCCTTTGACAAACGTGTTATACTGTTTTTCAGAAGTGTTATGGTACCTTATTACAGAATAAGCAGTTGAGGTACTCAGAGGGTCCCATGCGGTTGATGTTTGTGAGTCTCCAATCAAAAAGCCTGAAGCCTTAAGCCTGTGTTGGCGTTGCCCACCTCTGCTATAACTGCTAGGCCACTCCTCCACCCATCCTCACCGAAGGACCTTTTCATAGGAATGGACCCCCCGACTCAGTTACCTCTTTAATGTGCTCCGTCAGTATCTCCCCGTAGACGTCCAAGCGAGGAGAGCTAGCGTCTCGCTCCGCCTTCCTGAGAGCCTCCATCACTATGTCCTCCACCTCTGGGTGTCGCTCTGTCACTTCCACCTCTGTCAGGGGAGATCCTCCGAATCACTTCCTCCACAGATACCACCAGAACTTCAACACTACCATCTTCGGCCGCAAGTGGTGCCACAAATTGGCATCACGAAGGACATCGGTTCTTTCATTAAAATCAACTCAGAAAGACGACAAATTTATGCATTTATACAGTGTGATAATTTTGCGGAGACCATCTGGATTAATTATGGTTAATTACAGTGGTTACAAATGGGCACCTCCTGTTTCCCCATTAAACTGGAAAATTTGATCACTGAGAACTTAGTGGGTACAAATGACACTGAAAATTACAGCATAGTAGTCAGATTCCACAAACGACAAAATAAATATATAAAATGCTTGTAGAATGCAAATAAATCAGCCTGCGATGAGGGCGCAAGCATGTAAATCCAGACCAAAGCTACTCCAGCCTGTCGGTCATTTGACCACTGGACCTATATCTGCAGGCTTCACTGACAGCTTCATTGCGATTTATCAAGGAAGAGCTTCTGTGTTACTGACAACTGGTAGCTGCTGTTGCCTGTCAAATCAGAACTCACTGCAGCCTTCCGTTTTTTCAGTGAGGTCAGCGCCGCTCTCAGCTGACGCGTCCTCTTCCTCTGTCTCCCATCTCGCTTTGTCTGCAATAGACATGCCTGAGAAATGGCACTGTTTTGTTTGGAGTCACATCCTAAGTAGAGTGGGGTTTGGCATTACCCGTCCCGTGGGTGATTTCGGCTTCCAGTCTGGCCTTCACCCTCTCAATGGCGATGGGCGTGGCCTCTGCCCGCACCTTCTCCAGCACGGTGTCCCGCTCCCGGCTAAGCGTGGGCCTCACGAGGGCTTCCACATCCACCACAGTGGCTCCATAGTGGCTGGCCAGCAGGCGGCAGAGTGTGCTCTTCCCTGCCGACGGGGGCCCAATCACCGCCACCTTGCAGGGCGGGCGCGGCATTGGCGGGAGAAGGTAGGCCCGGGGGTTTGCCATAAACTTCTGCAGGGCCTCCAGTGATGACAGTATGTACATCTTATCCATGAACCTGGGGGAGACGAACAGGGCAGGTCCTACGTTACTACAGTACATTTTGCAGCATATGAAGTCAGGATCAGCTTCCCAGCTTGGCCAGCAGGTGTCACTGGTCATCCTTTGTGATTATGAGTCTTGTTAGTCCTAGCCCTAGTATTTGTGCCTGTAGTACTTGTTAATGACCCTCACTAGGGATTTGTCATTTCCAGTCCCAGTGTTGGGTTGATTAGTTATAGCCCGCACCTGTCCCTTGTTGAAGCCCTTGTTATATGTATTAAGTGCCTGCCCTTGCTCTGTTCCCCAGTCACTCACTGTGTTTACTACTGTTTAGATGCATGTGTTGCTTGGTGTTTTGTCCAAACTGTGCTGTGTTTTTTTCCTGTGTTCCTCCTGCCTTCATTAGACTCTTTATTGTTGTTTTTTTCCATTCAATAAACGTCCTTGTGTCTTGTGTGCCAAACCGTGCATTGTCCCTCGTCTTTTCTGCCAAGACCCACCATAACATTTAAACACATTACAATACCCAGGACCATCACTTCTGTTTTTCTGTGGTTCTCCTACATAAAACTGAAAGCATTTACAACAAATCGTTACTAACAGGGTTACGTTTAAACCTTGCTAATGATGAACACGATCGTCAGACATGCGGCAACCCACAGAATTCCACGGCGACCACTCCCTCACCCGACAGCAAACTTGGCCTTTCCCTGGAGGAGTGTGCCCTCCCTGAGGGCCACGGGACAGATGCATCCCCAGCGGCTCCGCCTCCACCGGAGCCCCGGGGCCACGGGCTTGCAGGCCGACAGGTCCCTAAGCAGCTTGTCCTACAGGAGACACGATTCCCAGGCTATGAACAAACCTGCAGTGCTTTGCTACACTGTCAAACACCACCTATGTCACTATTGGCATACTTAGATTTTGAGAATTTCAGAGCATGCATTATATATCACAGATACAGCATAAATAGTCCCAGGCTTTGACAACTGCAAGACATGCTGATATTCACTCCAAGTGTATTCTTAGGCCTGTCATTTTTGCGCATCATCAACTGTTAAAATTAAATATGCAATTTAATCCCATATCAGATTTTGTTGCATGTTGTATTCAGTATGTTGAATACTGTCTTTTGTGATGGTAATATTATGTTAAATGTATGTATCTTTATCTCTTTGTCATAATCTGTCTCTTCTCTGTAATACTGCAAATGGAGCTTCTGTGATGACTGACAATAAAGTAAAGCCATCATCATCATCATCATCACTTGACAAATGGGTGTGAACTAACCCCTAACAATATGGTTCTAGATCCAGCCGGCCTGTCTCCCACCTGTTAGCTAATTATATGCTCAGCACATTTCATGATCATTATCCTGTGTTGATTGCCATAAACAGCTGGATGCTTTCTGGCGGCAGTGAGGGACAGCACTGATTTGGATCCCGCACTGCGCTGGTCTCGTGTTCAGTCCCTCAGCCACTCCTCTGTCTGCAGCCCCTGTTCCATCATCACCCACTCACAGTGTCCATGCTGCTCCATGGCACCTCCTCCTCTTCCTCCTCCTCCTCCTCCCCCGCCTGCAGGAGGTGCACGGGCACAGCCGCTCGCCTGGCTGCCATCGACTCGAGGCGCGATATCACCGACTGCACAAGTGCAGGCCGTCACAGAACGCGTCAGTACTCCTGCCTGCATTTCCATGTATTTTAAGGTGCAGATCAAATGCCTTGTGGGAAAATGGAGATGCCCCCCCCCCCCCCC
>JAODKL010000109.1:921068-933433 GCA_026780765.1 Petrocephalus schoutedeni
AATGTTTCCAGTACCTTGTTGAATCTATGCCACGAAGGATTAAGGCAGTTCTGAAGGCAAAAGGGGGTCCAACCCGGATGGAGAACCACGCCGTTTCTATGAGACAGCCAACATCATTCGCTTCATGTCATAATGTTTCGACTCATCAGTGTGTCTTAAAGTAGAAAAAGATGATGTATTTCTAAAAAAAAATTAAAAATTGCTGGATTAGCTATACTGTAAAAAACAACTGTATTTCCCCAACAGATTCTTAGACAGATAGTATTCTGAGCCTGGGTTTTATTGATGTAGTGTCAGAAAGTATTGGCTAATGGAGTCTTCAAGCACTTATGTAAGTCGCTCTGGCTAAGGGCGTCTGCCAAATGCTGTCGATGTAGAAGAAGTTATTCAATGTAAATGTACTCCTACTTGTACAGGCAAGTAAAACTGGATTGGAGCTTTAGGTGTCTCTAAAGGGAGTGATATCAGAGGAGGCCTGGACCTCCAGCCCCCGGTCGGAGCTGGTCCCGGCTGCTCAGTGGGTGTCGCCCGGCGCGTGCCAGGCTGGGGGTCCGGCCTTCGCCTGAGCCTCCCTTTTCCTGTCCTCGCAGTGGACCAGGCGGATCCATACGCCACCGTGGCGGCGCTGCACTTCGACCAGATGCTGAAGAGGTTCGGCTCACCCATCATCATCCTCAACCTGGTCAAGGTACCTTTAAAGGCGGCGTGTCCCTGACCGGCACTGCTGGGCCTTGGCGGCTCAGCATTTCGCTCGCTTTCAAAGCGGTACTGTGTGGACTTGGAGTTACCATCCTTCAGTGCTTAGCTGGCCCTTTGAGGCCTAGTTTCAGTTGGTTGAAGATTTACAGGAAGCTTACCTAAGCTGACTAGCTGTTTACCTTTTGGTTATTATGTAAGGCTGGACGTTTACAGTGGTTTCGTTGGCAGAGATGTCTGAACACTGCCACAATGCCACTCATGTACTTCCAAAAATGTGCCTCACACCAATCCTAAGGCCCAAGAAGGCACTGACGTGAGTGATAGTCTGATTTTCTTAATTAGCACTAGCGAGCTGGGGTGGTAATTTCAGCTCCAGGGAAAGTCCAAACATTTAGTATACCAAGTTGATGAACATTCGCTGCTTTTTAATCAGATGGGGTCAGAGGCACCATTCCGAACCGAAGTCGGCTTCTCCTTTAATTATTTACAGTTCAGCTGCAATCCATCAAGTCTTAGTACGTTTTGTGGGCATCTGGATCTGTGCGCTTTAAAAAGTCAATGTTGTTTTATTAAAGGGAGGAATCTTGTTGGCTGTTAAATGGTTATAAGTTAATAAACCTCTAGAGCTTAACTGTCATCCTCGTCCTCAGCTGGGGGGGCGGGGCCTGTTGCCTGCCTCATTGAATTGCTGTCTGTCACCTGAGAGGCGGGAGGGAGATGTTGAGGAAAATAAACCGTGAACGCACTAACCTGCTCCTAGGGGAGTGGCTCTGTGGGGGGGGGGCAGGTGGCAGACAGCACGCGGCCTGCCACATTCAAGGCACCTGCCCAATTCGTTACGGGTAAATTACCTTGTTAGCATTTGCAGAAGTATGTCCACATTAATGTGTTCAGCTGAAGACCTACCCCCCCCCCCCTCCCCACCACCACCCCAGATTACCACACAATCATCATTATTCATCCAGGAGCAATTTAAATGTTAATAAGGGTGTCTGCGGCCTGCGTGGTGCTCACGTGTCTGCGTGTGCGCTCGTGGATGTGTGACTTACTGCGCGCGTGTGTCTGCATGTGCGCGAGTGTGTGCTGGTGTGTGCGTGCGCGCGTGTCTGACCATCTGTCTGCAGATGCTCTGAGGCCTGCTGTTAATCGGCAGGCGAGGAGCTGATGGCTGTGTGCAGACATGACAAGTCAGCTAGTTAAATGATAACCTGCTTCTAGCAAGTGCTAACAGCTGTGAAAATGCCCAAAATGGCGATGATTAAAAGGGGAATAAAAACAAAAGTCTCCATATCATTACGAGTTAGTTCTGTGTCCAAGGTTCCTATGGGGTCTGTATTGAAGGCCAGCCTGTGGGTGGGGATTTGTGGCATGGGCGTGTGGATGCGGGTGTTGTCCTAGCTGGTCTGACCATGTGACCCCCCCCGGCACTCCTAGAAGCGGGAGAAGAGGAAGCATGAGAAGATCCTGAGTGAGGAGCTGTACCCCGCCGTCATTAACCTCAACCAGTTCCTGCCTCCGGAGCACAGCATTGACTACATCGCCTGGGACATGGCCCGCTACACCAAAAGGTGGGAGGAGCTTGGAGATGGCGGTGGAGGGGAGCTTAGCTTTGTGGCTACACAGAGCCTCAGTAAGGTGCAGACTGATTACGCTGAGCTTCTGGTACAATCTGGAGAAAAGCCGTGGTACTGCGAACTGTGCTGAGGCTTCGCACAGTCACCTCGGACTGTACAGAGGCTTTGCACAGTCACCGCGGACTGTACAGAGGTTTTGCACAGTCACGGCGGACTGTACTGAGGCTTTGCACAGTCACCCCAAGCTGTACCGAGGCTTCGCACAGTCACCGCGGACTGTACCGAGGCTTCGCACTCACTGTGGACTGTACAGTGGTTTCGCACAGTCACCGCGGACTGTACAGAGGTTTCGCACAGTCACCGCGGACTGTACAGAGGTTTCGCACAGTCACCTCGGACTGTACAGTGGCTTCGCACAGTCACGGCGGACTGTACTGAGGCTTTGCACAGTCACCCCAAGCTGTACTGAGGCTTTGCACAGTCACTGTGGACTGTACAGAGGGTTCGCACCGTCACCCCTGACTGTCCCGAAGCTACACACAGTCACCGTGGACTGCACCAGGTTCATGGTGAATTTCCCTTTGTCTCCCCCAATTCCAGCAAACTGTGCAACGTCCTGGACCGCCTGGGCCTCATCGCTGAGAATGTGGTCAGGCGAACTGGCTTCTTTGTGAACCGCGCCGACCTGCACTGCCACACCCTGCGGCCGGACGAGAGGTGTGTCCCCCCACCCCCCCCGCCCTAAGGACATTTCTCTGTGGACCCCGCCTCCTCTGACGTGTCATGTCCCGGCAGGTGGGGTGATCTCGGAGGCTATCTCACCGCCTGCGGACGCATGCAGGTGCGGGCTGCTGACGCCGGGGGGTGCAGTGAGGCCTGCCGGAGCCTCTCCGTCAGGGGGGGGCGGTAACAGGGGCTTGGTGGGCGACTGAAATACAGTAAATATGGTATCTGGGCCTGTAGGTCTGTCGGTGCCCCCCCATGGGTGCAGTAGGCGTGTGTGTGTGTCACAGGCTTGTGGGAGTGTTGGTGAGGGGGGGAGGGGGCTGTTTGCCAAATACCTTAATGAGTGGGATTAAGGAACTGCAGCAAAAATTTACAGAAATACATACTAAAATGAGTACACAGTAGTTCTGTTTGCTATTTCATGTCTCAAGTTTTCCATTATAGCTTTTTCCGCATTAAACGGGCCTGGCTTAGCACTGACAGCTCCTTCTGCTGTTCCGGAACAGACGGGTGTACTCCGGACCAACTGCGTGGACTGCCTGGACCGGACCAACACAGCCCAGTTCATGGTGGGGAAGTGTGCCCTGGCCTACCAGCTGTACGCGCTGGGCATGGCGGACAAACCCAGGCTGCAGTTCGACACAGACTGCGTCAGGTAGCCACCCGCTGGAGGCGCTGGGGTGGGAGGTTCTGTGCCGTTAGGGCAGGGGGCAGGAGCTTCAGCCCTGCTCTGCTTCTGTCGAGTTTGCATGCTCTCCCTGTTTCCTCCAGGTAGTCCGGTTTCTCCTGCTGTGCAAACACATGCAGTTAGGCTAATTACTGCCTCTATACTGCCCAGTGTGTGTGTATATATGCTTGTACTGTATATGGCCGTCCGGGGTGCAGCCCAGCCCCTGTGCTGTCTGGGCTTGGCTTCAGGTCCTGCTATGCTCCTGATCAGAATAAGGGGGAAGCAAATGGATAGATGGATGGATTTTGGCAGAATATTGGCAGCCTTTATCATCGCAAAGCACAGCTGGGCTGGTGTTTGGCTCGGCAGGTCAGGGCTTGTGCCTGTGATCGGAAGCTCACTGAATCCGGGGGCCGGCAGACTGATGCCGTAGTTGGGCCCTTGAGTGAGGCCCTTAATGCCCAAATCCAGGGGCGCTGCACGCAGGCTGACCCTGCACTGTGACCGCCCCCCCCCCCCCAAGCTAGCTCTGTGTGTCTTGTGGAGAGGAGGATGGGAAGGTGGGCCTTGTGTAGAAAAAGGCGAGGCGAGCCGTACCATACATCTGCCTTCGGCTGGTGAGTGAGGCTGCTGGTGTATAAGCCTTTCTCTGACCCAGGCTCTTTGAGGAGTTGTACGAGGACCATGGAGACACACTCTCTCTACAGTACGGTGGCTCGCAGCTTGTCCACCGGGTCAAAACCTACCGTAAGATCGCCCCCTGGACCCAGCATTCCAAGGACATCATGCAGACGCTTTCCCGTTACTACAGCAACGCCTTCTCAGGTGAGACTTGCCACATTGCGTGTTATGCTTAAGGAAATGCCTAATCCCGGGACTCCCCTAAGCAATGAAATGCTTTGCATTATGGGAAAAAAATCAGTAGTGCCACCATTGGCGTTTTACACGGACAGCGGAGGCCAGCTTTTCCCCACAGTGCAAAGACCCACGTGATCAGTAATCGAGCGAACAGCGCTCTTCTGATTACAGTGTTAAATACAAAATCAAAAACAAATAAATGCGCGATAATGAGATCCATGGTGGGTTATCTTATTGCGTTCCTGGCCCTGGAAATTCAAGGCCACTCCAAGTAACAACAGAGCCTCTTATTCGCAGCTTCATTAACTCACTTGATGGGAAGGCTGAAAAAGATGCATACAAATGTTCCGTTGGGCCTGTGGATTACACAGCGGGCTTCGTTACGAGGGGGCAGAGGACTGACATTTAATGCTGTCAGCCCGCTGTGTTATATTTCCAGGGTATGAGAGGATGTTCTCAGGCCCTGTTTATGAGAGGCAGAGCCGTGCTGCTACTCTGTAAAACCTTCAGTCGCTTGAGTGTTATGGGTAGACCGTGTCCCCGCTTGCCATCGAAGCACAGCAGTGTTGCCGCCGGTTTCCGTAACCCGCTCTGCGGCCCAGGATTCCCTGAGGGTGGTCTGAAGTTGGCCACCTTTGTAGTTTTAAATTGTATGTGTGTGTGTGTGTGCGTGTGTGTGTGTGTGTGTGTGTGTATTGCCCATGTTCTTGCAGTGCTCTCCTATCTGCTTTGTTTAAGTAGGAGAATAAGGTGAGGGTTATGCTATGCTTCTGCTTGGCTAAATCATGCTAAATTATTAGCTAGTTTTTCCCAAGATGGCACCAATGGATGGTTGCCGTGTCATGAGCTCCTACACTCTGCAGTGCTTTTGTTTTTATTTGTATTTTTATGGTTTGCCTCGCTTACGGCAAATGGTATCAGTAAGTTTACATATGATCGGCAAACTTTGATGGAAATCACGTCAGTGGTTGAGTTAGAGTTCTTGAACGAGGACCCCTTGTTTGGCTAGGCTCTGCAACTAGAGGAGGTGTGACCAAGACATCTGATTGGTTGGTCCGCCTCCTATAGTCGCTTGGACCTGCTTCTTCTGCAATCTAATTCCTTATCTCTCTTATGCCCTCAGAACATGTTTGTGTTAGTCAATCTCCCATGAGCTAACTGCCTGTGGGCCTAGCTGTCCATGGCTGCTGTCCATGGGAGCTGGGCATAGCTGACTGTGGGTGTGGCGACCCCCACATGCCACCTCCCGTGTTTATGACCAAAGCCCCTTCAGAAACCTGAAATCAAATCATAAGAACATAAGAAATTTACAAACGAGAGGAGGCCATTCGGCCCATCAAGCTCGTTTGGGGAGCCTTCCACTAGTAGCTCGGAGGTGTTAAAATCTTGTCTAGCTCTGCTTTAAAGGAACCCAATGATTTAGCTTGCACTACGCTATCAGGAAGACTATTCCATGCGATCGAGAGGGGCAATCAGGCCCTGAGCTGAGCGAACATCTTCCATTGTGTCTGAAGTGCCTGAAACCATTGCAGCTGGCCCAGCCTCCCTCTGAATGGCAGGCGGAGTGTGGGCCGTAAGAGCCCTGCCGCCCAGACAGGCTGGCATCTCCTGTCACTGTGCCCTCTGACAAGATGCCTTCCTTTGTCATGGAGGTGATTATGTTTCTAATGCCCAGTAATTTATCCGATGGCGAGGCCGGCGCTTTTCACTCGCCGGCACCCCTCCCATCCCCCCTCGAGGATGATTTGATAATGTCTGACCTGATTCTGCATGCATTACCTTCTAATTCATTTCTTTAGAAGAGCGTGACTCTTCCTAGTTCCTGGTCCCTCTTATGCAGGAAGCTGTGCTCTGTGTGTGTGTCTGTGTGTGTGTGTGGCTTTGTAATTATTACAGTGTAGGGACCCCACAATGTGATAAAAACCTGCTACTTTTCACCTTGTGGGGACAATGCCAAAAAGTCTCATATTTTGTTTGGTTACTTATGGTTAAGGTTAGGGCTGGGTAGGGGTTAAGGGTGTTAGTTGGGATCAGGGTTATGCCCATAGGAATGAATGGAGTGTCCCCATAATGATAGGAATACATGGACTGTGTGGGTGTCTGTGTGTGTATCTATGTGTGTGTGTATCTGTGTGCCTGTGTCTGTGTGTGTGTGTGAGTGAGTGGGTGTTTGCTCTCTCATGCGCCAGGATCCCATCCTGGACGCCCCCCCCCCCCCCCCCCAAACCCTGTGGTATTGACTTCAGGCTCACATGACCCTACAGAGGATAAGTGGTTATAGAGAATGAATGAGATTAATTACAGTAAGCAGCCTCGCACTGAGGTGAGACACACCGCGCACACTCCCCGCCGAGGTGCACCCTTTGAGTGCTTTTCCTCACCCAGACTTGGATTCACGTCGCCGGGAGGGGTTTCCATGGAAAAGCGCACGGTGTCTCGCTCTGACCAATCCGCTCAGCTGGGAACGGATGCGGCTGTGCTGTTTTCATTTGGACGGTGCTGGAGGGGAGCGCTTTGACATGCTGGGCCCCCAGAGCCGGTACTGAGACCACGGCTTCCGCTCTGTCCTGGGTCAGACGTACGGCCTTCCTGCAGACGTTAACCCCTCGACGCGCACGAGCCTTTCCGTCTCCGCAAAAGTCTCTGAGGACGGCGAATGTTGTGACAGGCTTCAAGTTCCTCCACTGAGAATAAAAAAAGAAAACGTGCGAGATTAAAGCCACTCTTGACGGCATGATTTAGGGACTTTGATCTGATGCAATTTTCCTAGATTACAGGTCTCTCCCCCACCCCTTCCTGCAGATGCTGACCGGCAGGACGCCATCAACCTCTTCCTGCAGGTGTTCCAGCCGGCCGAATCCCGGCCGCATCTGTGGGAGCTGCCCACCGACTTCTACCTGCACCAGAGGAACACCATGCTGCTCCCTTACGAGCGCCGGAGGTAGCTGGCCCACCCCCTCTCTGTCAATTTATTAGCTTTATAACAAAGTTTGCAAAAAATATCTATCACGTTGGAAGCAACCGGAAGTTTAAAGTAAAACATTAATTTCAAGTAGTAATAAATTGAAACTCAATTTATGCTTCTAAAAGAGCTTTTCTGAATTAAAAAAGTTCATTGACAAGTAGGGCACTTTTAAAATTATTAACACCTTTGCAATAAAATAAAACACTAAATACTGGTGTTTAGAATCCCTTTGCGAGCCAGCGACTACAATTGCGATTAACAGCACAATGGCGAGAACAGAACTGAATAAGTCAGTTAAAGAAATGATGACACTTAATAAAAAGAAAATGTCTGTGCGGAAGATATGTGCAGATAAGTTAAACATTGCTTATCAGTAGACTTAAATCAGTTTCACTATGACTTCAGACATTTTTTTGTGAAAAACTACCACCATCCACATGTATCCTGACTCATATTTTGGTTTTATTACTTTTTATCTCAAACCTCCATTTTTGCCACATTTATATTGCTGACCCTGTTATCGCAGTCCATTGTGGGAGCTCTGGGCTCTGACGCCCCCTAGAGGTGGCAGGCCATAATGACCCAGCATGGGGATACCTACACACTAGGGACACCCTAAGTTTAGGGTGTCCGTGACCAGGTTGTGTAGCCCTCATCTTCCTCATGGCTCTTCACCCTGTTGAAATACTCATCATCCTCCACCCCCCCCCCCATGCTGTTATTTCCACCCCCGCCTTTAAAACACACATACAACATCTGCAGACCAGTTATCGGAGAGGTGTGGCAGGTTGCCCCCGCGTTTCGGCCCAGACGGGGCATTTTAAAAGTCCCTGAGTCGCTTGCATAATGGCCTTAGGTTTAATCAAGCAAATGGCCCGAAACTACTATCGGGTGAGGATGAAAGCATCACCATTATGATAGAAGAAATAAATAAGAATTGGATTGCAGGTTCAATCGAACAATTTTCCCAGCTCCGGATTTGCTCTCCCGGTATTACCGTCTGATGGGTGACAAAGACAAGCTAGCCTCACGGCTCAGGGGATGGAAAACAAGAAAGCAGGCCCACCTACCTCTGCCCCCCCCAACCACCCCATTATCCGCTCTGAAATGAAATTACAGTTATTTGCCAACCGGTTTATATGATTTCCCGTTGTCTGTGTGTATCTCCCCACCTGTACGTATGTGTTTTACCCCCAAAATGAGCTAAATATGCATGTGAGAACCTGCAATAGCTGATCTCTGGAGCACCTGCAATGCTTCGTTCTTTATTTGTATTTTTTGTTATTTTCCAGTCTTTTTTAATGGCCATCCCTTACAAGTAGAATACAGATTATTCTAATCGTATAATAAAGGCTCCATTATATTCTATCGCATTGCAGACTGGTAAACTGCTGATTCTTCACAGCTGGTGTTTTTAATTACATGCTTACTCCCTGTGCCCGGCGATGGCTTTTGCCCTGGCTCGTTGTCCGACACTAAACATGAGAACCCCCCCAGTGGTAACTTCATAGTGACCTGCTGTGTCTCCCATCCAGAGTACTCCTTCACATTTGCAGTGATACATCAGAATCTGCAGCTGTCTCTCATGCCGACACGTTTGTCTCCCTAGCTACACATTTTGGTGGTCAGAGGGTTTACTGAAGTACCTGCCGCTACCCTACGATGAAGGTATCTGTTGTTACACTTCGTTTTTGTCATGCTTTGTTTTCGTGCTGTTTATTTGGCTTGCTTGCTAATGTTCCCATAATTTCTTAATCTTAAAAATCTTATTGTCAAATTAAAATGCGGTGGGTGGGCGGGAGGGAGGGAGGGTGTCCCCTGAGCGCCCCGGCGTTTTCACGGATGCCATGTGACCTGTGTCCCTCCAGCTCCCTGCGAGGAAAACAAGCAGCGGGTGAGCGCCCGGCGGCTGAACCGCTACGACGAGAGCATTGACACCTACAGCGAGTTCTTCAGGCCCTTCGAGCTCACCTGCTTCGATGACACCTACTGCGTGGCCATGACCAACTCTGCCAGGTGTGGCCACAGTGTGCCTCCTGTGTCCTGCTCCCATCAGGCCATGCTCCTGTGTCCTGCTGTCATTGGCCGTGCCTTCAGCTCTTTGTCCACTGAGCTGATATCTCCCATCAGGCAGTGTTCCTGTGTCCTGATCTCATTGGCCGTGCCTTCAGCTCTCTGTCCTCTGAGCCGGTATCTCCCATCATGCCATGCTTCTGTGTCCTGCTTTCATTGGCTGTGGCTTCTGCTCTCTGTCCTCTGAGCTGGTATCTCCCATCAGGCCATGCTCCTGTGTCCTGCTTTCATTGGCCGTGGCTTCTGCTCTCTGTCCTCTGAGCTGGTATCTCCCATCAGGCCATGCTCCTGTGTCTGGCTTTCATTGGCCGTGGCTTCTGCTCTCTGTCCTCTGAGCTGGTATCTCCCATCAGGCCATGCTCCTGTGTCCTGTTTTCATTGGCCGTGGCTTCTGTTCTCTGTCCTCTGAGCTGGTATCTCCCATCAGGCCATGCTCCTGTGTCTTGCCCTCATTGGCCACGCCTTCAGCTTTCTGTCCTCTGTGCTGGTATCTCTCATCAGGTTGTGCACTCTTTTGCTGCATCTTTCGCTCTGTGTCTTGTCAGCTTTTAGTCACTCACAGGTGACTAATGGTGGCGGTGATGGATACTGCCACTGGCCGGTCCCAATGTGTCAGTGTGGGCACTGAGGCTTTGGAACGGCTGCTGTCAACCTGGACTGGCACCCGCCTCTGCGGTTGGCGATGCCACCCCCCCTAACCTGCAGACCCCGCCCCCTCCCATTTCTGAACCTGTTCGTAGACCATCTGCAGGTCCATGTGCAGCCTGAGCTGGACGGGCCTTCATTAGATTTACATGAGCTGCTGGTTTACGAGACATTTCTCCCTTGTGAAGTTATCAGCAGGAACAGCTGGACGTGTAAGCAGAAGACAGTCTGCTGTGGGCTGTGTGTAGACAGTGTACATAGACACAATCTCACACTCAGACAGGCGGTATCTGTGGACAAACACGTGACTTCACATGCATCATTTGAATACAGGATTGTCGCGCTCCTTGCTTTATCACAGCCTGTTTCTAAAGCTTTTTTGCGCTTTCTTGTTTTGTACCGTCCTGCAGGGAGTTCATGCCGAAGACCGTGGGGGTCGATCCGAGCCCCTTCACAGTCCGCAAGCCGGAGGAGACGGGGAAATCCGTGCTGGGGTAAGGCTCCAGCACACAGTTGGGCATGCGCTCTGTCGCTGATGGCCGTTTACAGCCTCCTGCGTCCTCATTATCCACACACTGGAGGCCAGTCCTGGAAACACCTGTGGATGTGTCTTCTTTTGTGTCAGTCACAGTGGCTCAGTGGGGAGGATGGTTGCCTTATGCCTGCCGAGTTGCAGGTTTGAGTCTTGCCCGTGTGGAGTTTGCGTGCTTTCCTCATGTAGCACATGGTGCCTCCTGGTTACCCAGGTTACCAGCTGCAGTCCAAAGATATGCAGTTAGGCTAATTAGAGTTTGTACTTTAGTAGTGTAATTACTGGTAGTATATGATTGGTTACATGTGTCCGGGGAGATGCTGGCGTCCCGTCTATCATGTCCCCCAGCCTTGTGTCCTGCCCTGTCCCGGAATGGCTCCACACCACACCTCCCGTGGCCATATACAGGATAAGGGCTTGGAAGACTCCCAGATGGATGATCTTTTCCACCTTTGAATTTCTCCATCTTTCCCCTGAAACATGTCCAAGTCTTGCTACACCTCCAAAAAATCTGCATTAATTTAAAAATTTGTTTTTATTAAGTCTTTTAATAATTCCTTTTGTTCCTCGATCGTAATGGCACGGAAAATAGGCTCTTTGAAATCCTTCCCAGCAAACTTGATTGTTCTTTTGACGTTCCAGCGCTGTGTTAATTTCGTTGTGTTTTAACGTTGTGCATAAGAAGTGCGCTGGGGCCCGTTTCTTAAGAAAAATGTTAATTTCTCAGCCCCTTAAGTGGAGCTGCTTCCTGCCTCATGAAAATGAGGCTGCTCTCACGCTGCGTCCCGCCTTCCCGTGGCATCATGCCCTAAACTCACATGTGATGTGTTGCCTCAGAGACCCTTGGCAGGTGTGAGAACCGACACCCCTAGGGTGGAGGAGAGTCTGTCTGACAGGCGTGTTCCTGACGCACGTCTGTGTGTAATTTGTGCTGTCACTAAGTATGCGACGAGCATGGGGGGAACTTCCTTGCGTGCTGCCATGTGACAAGCCATGTGAAAAGAGCATTGAATATAGTAGTCACAATCCGGTCCTCAGGGACCCATTGACAGTCCACGTTTTTTGCCTTACCGGGAGTCGGGAATGAGGACTGTCTAGCAGGGAGCTCGGAGGGACCAAAAACCTGGACCGGCTGTCGGTCCCGAGGACCGGATTGGGAAACACTGCTTTACATGATACGTGGTGAAATTCTCCTTTTACCTCTGCCATCTTGCTCTGAGACAGACAGACACGCATGCAGGTGAGAGTGAGCTTGGGGCTCATAGCACGGATCTCAACCTGGCCACATTCTGATCGTCGGCACAGAGGCTCAGCCCACTGAGCGGCAGCCCGCCCTGGCTGGGTAATATAGAGGCTCCGCCCATTGAGCGGCAGCCCGCCCTGGCTGGGTGATACAGAGGCTCCGCCCACTGAGCGGCACCCCACCTTGGCTGGGTGATACAGAGGCTCTGCCAACTGAGCGGCACCCCACCTTGGCTGGGTGATACAGAGGCTCCGCCCACTGAGCAGCACGCCGCCCTGGCTGGGTGATACAGAGCCTCCGCCCACTGAGCGGCACCCCACCTTGGCTGGGTGATACAGAGGCTCCGCCCACTGAGCAGCACGCCGCCCTGGCTGGGTGAT
>JAODKL010000109.1:934694-949751 GCA_026780765.1 Petrocephalus schoutedeni
CGCCCCTCAGAGCTGCCCCTTTCCTTACTGAGCACAGCATCGCAGTGTCACGCCCCCGGGACGCCCCTCAGAGCTGCCCCTTTCCTTACTGAGCACAGCATTGCAGTGTCACGCCCCCGCGATGTCCCTCAGAGCTGCCCCTTTCCTTACTGAGCACAACATCAGAGTGTCACGCCCCCGGGACGCCCCTCAGAGCTGCCCCTTTCCTTACTGAGCACAGCATCGCAGTGTCACGCCCCCGGGACGCCCCTCAGAGCTGCATCACAGTGCCGGGACCTGCGGCTTGTCCTTTCTGTCCCGATTTTCTGCTTCTTTCATCCTCCTGGCCTCCTGCTTTTTGAAATCTTCCCTCTGCTGTGGTATGAGCCCTTAGCATGTACACCCAGCCCCCCTCGCCCCCCATTACTCGGCCATGTCCCTGGGAAAGTGGGGGGCTTGACTTTGTCTTCAGGCAGCCCTCCCCATCTCCACTCTCCCGTCCCCAGACTGCCACATTAAACGGGTTTGAGGGAATCCGACGGAATCCGGCGGAATCCGGGACTATGAGGATTTCTGAGCAGGAAGCAGTCTAGAAGGTTGATGTTCCCATCTCCCTGTTAAGGGGCCTGTTTCACACGCTCCTCTTCCTCAGGCACGCAGGCGTGTTCTGCTTTGCAAAGACTTCCACAAATGAATGCGAGAGGCAGGGCTCAGGGCTGCACTGTTGGGTTGGTATGGGTAACATCCAAGCTGAAGTGGGCAGTCAGTTTCTTGGCTTGGTAGCTCAGTGGCATGAATGCAGAGACATCTCACATGTCAGTCTGGCCTTTCATTGCCAAAGCTCTGCCACTTAATAATGCTCATTATTCAGTCATGAAGAGCTCTGAGAGGTGGTAGCTTTTGTTGCTGTCATGCTTTGATCCTTGCATCTATGCAGAGTAAGCTTGGTGCCTGCCTGCAATAAAACCTGGACGTGCCCATCTGACGATGATTCATATGCTCAAACCGGCATTTAATAGCAAAGTGAGTTTTCCCATAGCGGGGGGGTGGTGTGCAGCCCAGTGGGCTATGGATATCTGACTGTGTCCATAAGGTTGTGGGTTTGAATCACATGCCTGGCAGAGTAATCATGTCACTTCTGGGCCTGTGAACAACACCTTTGACTCCAGGGATGCTGGATGGTCATGCTTTTCTCTCTCACCTTGGACAGTAGTGTCTGCTAATTGCATAAACCCTTTGGTGCACGCCATCTCCCCCCGTGAAAGATTTCTGTGTCTACCAGCTGCAGTCACTGGTGAATTTTCCTTCTAATGGTCACCAGTAACTTCATTCCCACTTGCACCCTTCTGTACCTTCGATCTTGAGCGCTAAGCTAGGTCCCTTCGGTAAACATTAAGTGGAAAGCCACCTCAGCACCTGTGAGGGAAACATGGCAACATCTGCCGAGAGGTTGGTAGCGAAGAAAAAATCACAAAGGATTCATCTGTAGCCACCTCTGCCGGCCGCTCTTCTGTTATGGAAATACTTAAAAGTATCCCTGTCTCTCTATGACTCAAGAAGGTCTCCAAAAGTTGCTATGGCAACAAGCGTGTGAAAGCCAGGCAGCGTTTTCCACAAAGAGCGCGAGGCTTTAATAATCATCCCAGAAGGAGAGCCCAGTGTACACACAGCTCAGCCCAAGAAGACGCCTTTGGTTGCAAAAGTATTTGTCACGCTGGGGTGCCGTGGTCCTCTGTGAATTTCGAGTGGTTTCTGTGCTCTTTCCATTGGGAATATTCAGACTTAGATCTTATTCAAACATCAGCATGGCTGTTAAATTGTACGTGATAAAACCCGAGCTTCAGCATTATCCTTGCTCGATGGTACACTGGCAGAAAAAAAGTACCAATTTGTACTTTTAGCGCAGAATTGCTTGTCGCTGGGGCTGTACCCTCATGGGTCTGCCAGTTGTTCCCTAGCTGTGGGTAAATGTACCTTTTAAGGTACAGACTCCAAGGAACATTTTTGTACCATTGTGGGTACATTAATGTAGTTTGTACCTTCGGGTACAAAACTGTACCAGAGTTGTACCCTTTTTCCATCCACCGGCCCATCTATCTTCTCCATCGAGAGTTAGTCTCATCTCATCTGTACACAAAACCTTAGTAAAATCAGTCTTGAGACATGATCCCATTCCCATTCTTAACATTTGGGCTTATGTGACTTGTTCAGCGGAAGTTGTATTCGAGGTTTTGTGACCTTACCGGTGTCACATAGCACTCTGCACATAGGACACTGCACATATCACACTACACATAGCACCATGCACATGGCACACTGCACACAGCACTCTGCACATATCACACTACACATAGCCCACTGCATACTCATAGCATTCTGCACATACCACACTGCATATAGCACATTCCACTCTGTACATGGCACATTGCACATATCACACTAGACATGGCCCACTGCACATGGCATTCTGCACAAAGCACACTGCACTTGGCACTCTGCACAAAGCACACTGCACTTAGCACTCTGCACAAAGCACACTGCACTTAGCACTCTGCACAAAGCACACTGCACATAGCGCTATATCAGTGGGCACTGATATTCCATTCAGATCGCAGTTTTGAAAAATGGTGGCATTTGATGCTTAGGGATTTCTGGAAGACTCCCACTTAATTTGACACAAATCTTTGGCAGTTAATTTGTGTCTTCTTTTCTCTATATGCTTATTCCGTCTTCTTTGGCTGCTGGTCACAAAGGACATGATCATACGGTCACATTTTAAGTCTGACAGTTTCAGTTTTGTTCTTTTTGCCGTCTTTAAGGTCCTTTTTGGCTCATTTCAATAGTAATAACAGTTTCCCTAAAAATTCCCCAAGGGAAGTATCCATGGTTTCCTGTTTTACTCCAAACTGGAAGTACTCAGGCCAAATATTGAGCACGCTTTGTTTTTAAGCAGTTCATTGTTAATTGGAGATTCATCAGCACTGAAAATATTTGTCT
This sequence comes from Petrocephalus schoutedeni, assembly GCA_026780765.1. Lineage (NCBI taxonomy): Eukaryota > Metazoa > Chordata > Actinopteri > Osteoglossiformes > Mormyridae > Petrocephalus > Petrocephalus schoutedeni. The sequence goes on from JAODKL010000109.1 coordinate 937,671, forward strand.
GAAGAGAAGATATAACTAAAATACACACTTGCCTAATAATTCTGCACAAAGTGTATACAAGCAGTTCAAAAGACTCTGAGCTATAATAGAGACCTTAAAAACATTCTTAAAGAATAGTTTATTGTATTTACACAAAGTAACTGTGAAAGAAGAGTGTTTTTGTGAAATGGGTGGTTACGGTAATCCAGTCCTTTTTGTTTCAGTGCATGTCACCCATGATGCTGGTTGACCCAGAAGCAAACTGCGTGTTTTCTTTTCGGGCTGTTCACAGAAAGTTAATTACCCAGCCCATTACCAGGAGCTGGCAGTGTAGTTATTTTAGCTACCCTTCCAGTTTAGATCCCTATAGACTCCCCATGGGAGCATCCATTCGAAGTGGCATTGAAGCTAACCTGCTTGCACCCTATAAATATATCAAAATAGTCATTTCAGAGAAAAACCTAAAAGCAATTTAGACGGGGTGGGTAAGGAAAACAGGGCTTTTGGGGATGGCTGGCACGAAGACCCCATTAACGGGGTTCTGTGGGCGGGACTCCCACTGGCCAATGGGCTGAGGGCACGTTTGCTTATTAGCAATGTTTCCACATGTCATGGATGAGCAATTACATTAGCTGCACCTGGGCTTTCAAACACTTCACTCAGAGCCTTGAGTCACTGTGCGCCTAAATGGCCGTAAGAGAGCAGTGATAAGAGACCCCCCCCCCTTTTCAATATCTATACATATCCACCAGTGGCTTTATTTGAACCGATGTGTCATTGGCAGCATGGTTCTCTTAGAATTCTCAAACTATTAAAAGCCCACTGATTTTTTTTCCCTCTTCTGTTTGGGTGATACCGTCTTTGTTTTTTGGTTTAAATTTCTTTGGGGGTGTATCACACGTGCACCCCCCTGCACATGGGCCTTTGACTTGTTTTTATGGAATACAATGAGTGTGGGCCGATTAAACATTTAGAAGGGCTGCTGTTGATCATGACCCAGCCTCCTGTGTAATTATACATGGATGTACATGTGCTCAGGTCTGTCTCAATCCAGCAGAATTCGGCACAGCCTCAGGCACCCTTAAGCTGTCTCTGTATTGTGGACTCTGGCTGCGCGGGGAGGGGGGGGGGTACCAAATCACATTCCCCTTGGTTATGCAACACTTTGTCAGGGGACAACACGGAAAGAAAAGCGTTTCCATTCACATAGAGATGTTTTAAATTTCAGCCTGTCGAGTCCTGCAGGAGTGAAGGAGGTTTGGGAAGGGTGGCCATGCAGACGTCTCGCAGGGGGCTGCCTGCAGCAACTGCCCGTGCTCATTTGAAGGAGAAACACTCCTAATGTCGTGTTATTTTTAAAATGTATTAATAGCCAATCATCATCCATCTACAATGTATAAGACCAATTTTGCTGCAGAATCTCAACTGTTTACGTATAGTTACCATGGTAACACTCAAAACTATGCCTGTGCTGATTTTATGTTTAAATAGGCCTATGGCATGTGTGAGTGTGTGTACAGGTTTTTCAATACTTGTGAGGACCTCTGTACTTTTAAGTACTTTAAGTAGTTTAAGTAGTTTATAAAAATCTGTGAATGCAACCATTGGCCTATGGTGTGTGTGGGCTCTCTGTTCACTTTTTGTGTATGTGTGTGTGTGTGGGGGGGGGCTCTCTGTTCACTTTGTGTGTGTGTATGTGTGTATGTGTGTGTGTGTGTGTGTGGGCTCTCTGTTCACTTTGTGTATGTGTGTGTGTGTGTGTGTGGGGGGGGGCTCTCTGTTCACTTTGTGTGTGTGTGTGTGTGTGTGTGTACGCATATACATGCGCATCTATATGGTCTTGCCAGGAGGCCCCAGGTCCGGCCCACTGCCATCGCCATGGTGACCGCGAGCAGCCACACCTGCTCCCACAGTGCCAAACCCATTCCGCTCGCCCCAAAGTAGTTATGACTGTAGTCATGGGGGAAGCGAACACCGCGAGCCCAGCTCCAGTCACAGCCATATGCATGAATAATATTTTTAGAGCTTGCATTTATCAGTTTCACCATGGCAACGGAGGCCTCGTGACTGGGTCGGCCTGAGACTCGATTGGAGTTGGAGGGTGTTTTTTTATCAGCACGTGCCGCAAACTGTGGCTCAAATGGAATAAAGACTTGTTGCAGGCCTCAGCCTCTTCAGTCAATTAAAACAACCACTGGGGCTCAGCAGCTGGGCAATAATTACAAAGGCTAACCACTAATTAGAATAAGAGCGACCGTGATGGCTGCTGCTTGCCTGCCTGTCTGCCTGCCTGCCTGCTTACCTGTCTGTCTGCCTGCCTGCCTGCCTGTCTGCCTTCCTGCTTACCTGCCTGCCTGCCTGTCTGCTTACCTACCTGCCTGTCTGCCTGCATGCCTGCTTACCTGTCTGCCTGCATGCCTGCTTACCGGTCTGTCTGTCTGTCTGCCTGCCTGCCTGTTTACCTGTCTGTCTACCTGCCTGCATGCTTACCTGTCTGTCTGCCTGCTTACCTGCCTGCTTACCTGCCTGCCTGTTTGCCTGCATGTCTGCTTACCTGCCTGCCTGTCTGCCTGCCTGCTTGCTTGCCTGTCTGCCTGCCTGCTTACCTGCCTGTCTGCCTATTTACTTACGTACTTGCCTGTCTGCCTGTTTACCTGCATGTCTGCTTACCTGCCTGCCTGCCTGCTTACCTGCCTGTCTGCCTGCCTTCTTACCTGCAGACTGGACTACCTTCTTTGTCATTTTAAGTGCCAGGAAAATGTTTGAAATCATTCTAGCTTTGCCATTGTGTTTTAGTTTTTGGTGCTAATGTGGAGAAGCAGTTACCGGAGCCGCTGTTTGTTGATGCCTATGATAATGTTTACTCGTGAATGGCAGTCAGACTAACCGAGCATTTTACTCTTTACTGTGACTGTTTACCCATGACACAGACTGGGCCTCTCTGCATGCATGCAACGTGCATCTGTCGTGTGTCCTGCAGGACGGCGTGCGGCTGGCGGTGAGGGAGACCTACGGACTCTGCCTGTCTGAATCCCCGGCGGAGGATGACATACAGATCTACCACAAGTGAGTCCAACTCCTCCGGAGGGCACTCTCTGTACGGGAAAAGGGCACGGGAGCTGGCAGTGTGGATGTTCCTCAGGCAAATTCGGCTGCTTATGCTCACATGTCCTTAATCAGTGGCGGCATTTCAAAGCATCACAGGCTCTAGCCCTCCAGTCTATGGTTTTATGCAGATGTATACTGGAGTGCACGCAGCTCAAGGCAGACTGAAATGGTGTGACTGAAGGTCAGAGTTAACCCAGCAACACTACTGGTCTCCGGTTCAGTTCCATAACCACAATCTTCTGGCTGGAATGAGCCACTGTAGTGGCTCATGTTAAATTCCCTTGAGTGTCCTAATCGGTGCTGTGTGTTCATATCTGTGATAATAATGATGTTTACTCATGACATGCCTTCTCAGTATGGGAGGAGGTAGCACCAGGCACAGAGGAATTTATTATTGTGAACTGGAGCCATTTTCTCAACGGGTTCATACCCTTCATTTCGGAATATCTGAGTACCACCGACACAGCGTTCAGTCTCCTTGCACACTATGAGTTTGGGGTGGGGGGGGTGAGTTTTGGCTTTGGCCATTCTAGGAAAACTCCAGGCGATGGCACCTCACTTTGCATCCTGAATACAGTTGGCCAGGGTCAGTTAAACCAGAGCAAAATGAATAACCAATCCCGCTGTGTGGGTCCTTAGCACCTGTGAACCTTGGGTGGGGTTGGGTTGGTGGGGGGGGTGCACATTAATAGGAAGTGCTCCGTTTCTGCTTGGTGGCAGGCCGGTCCTCATGGAGAGCTGAGGTACACACTCTGTCAGGGTCGGTGCCTGTCCAAGCCTGTCCTATGTGTCTTGTCCCCATTTGACCAGCAGGTGTCGCTGGTCATCCTGCTCCCCCCCCCCCTGTCTGTCTTGTAGCCCTTCAGCCCTAGTGTGTTTCCCTGCCCCCTGGGCTTCCGTGCAACTCAATAGCTTGAGTGTGCAGTTCGGTAGTTGTACCCCTGCAGCCATGCGTTTGAGACCAATCAGAGGTCAGCCTCGCCTGTTGTATAGCTGTTACCATGTTTTCGTAGCTCTGGTTGTTTCCGACCCCTCCTCTCTATTTTGGTAAGATTCCTAGTTATGTTTCTTTGTGGTTAGTTTTTAGTGAGTTCCTGTTCTTGGTTTATTTTTGATTCTTCTGGTCCCTTTATTTTGTGGTTCTGCCTTGTGTTCTGTTTAGCTAATAAAGTCCTCGTTATCGTAGTGAGCTGCCCCATGGATCGTCCCTGCTCTCCTTCGCGATCCCCCGCTGTAACACGACGACGCGGTCATGTGACATACGGTGTGCAGCTTTCAGCAGCCGCTATAGACTGTCCCGGGCGCTGCCTCATACAAAAGCTTTGCTTCATTTTTGGGCACACTGACTTTCCTGCAGCTCCGTAGCCCCATAAGCAACAGGGCTCCATGCTCGGTGTGTCGTCACACGTTAGGCCCGTGACCATCATCAGAACTACCTGCCATTTGTGCCAACGTAGCCCTTCTGCTGGTTTGTACCATACACAATAGCCTTCATTCACACCTCTCATCGATGAGTCCTGGCAGCCCAGCAACGTGTTGGCAGTTCATATTTTGTCCCTCTTAAGACCTCCCTCGTTAGGTACTCACCCTGGCCCGTAAGCCTTACTGCTTCGGAGATGCTCTGACCCAGTGGTCTGCCCATTTCTTCTGCATTCATCATCTCAGCCACGAGCCCCAAGTGTTAGCTTACCACGTAATATATCCCAGGCCTTGACATGCAACATTATTCACCTCACACGTAGGTGCTCACAGTGTGTTTCGGCTCGCTGGTATGTAGTCCACTGAGACTTAGTTAACCGAGATGATTGTTTTCTTGATTTTAAAGGCAGTCCCGCCACAAAAATTAATTTGAACTAAATGTTCTATTACTTTTTATTACTGTTCTTAAACAGTACTGGTCTCTACATGGTACCTCTCCTCCCCTGCAGAGCAGCTTAAGGTGCAGTATTATACATTTTTTGCACTGTTTTCCAGGATCATTACCCTGTCAGCTTCTTTGAAGGGGTCGGGTCATCGGTTATTTTCATTTTGCACTCTCTTGACCGGATAGGTTATTTGGTTTTCTGACCTCTTCTGGAAAATCTCCCGTAAGTACTTTCCTGTGAAAGAAGGAAAAAAATGGCTGTTATGTAACATTTGATTGGCCGCACTGCCCGGGTTTCTCGAGCTCGATTGACTCGGTTCACACGCAGAAGGTCTCTGGAAGCCCCACACGTTCTGTCTGGCCTCGCTCAGGGCCCCGGCGACTCGCTGATGACAGAGGCACCTTCTGATGCTAGCCTGGCAGACTCTGCGGGTACCGGCACCTCTGTTACCACCTTTACGTTCAGTTGGCACCGTGATTAGAGAAGAGAAGAGAAGGCGATTAATCGTCATTGTTGACGCACACAGTGCACAACAACAAAATGTGTCCTCTGCATTTAACCCATGTGACATTGTGACACAGCAGGGGGCAGCTACTTGAGCGCCCGGGGAGCAGTGCTTGGGGACGGTACCTTGCTCAGGGTACCTCAGCGGTACTTGCGGGTCGAGGATTCGAACCGGCAACCTTTCCATTAGTTCTACCCATCTAAACAGCTAAGTGTGTCATTGCTTATGTAGGTCTAGGGTACAACAACCAGGCCCTCGTGATGCTTAAATTGTGTGCCTCTGTGATGTGAGACAATGCTCATAACCACCACCCTACACTACAGATGCTTACTGTCTCTTTGCTAATTTGTTAAGCTTCGTTAAGCAAGCTTGATTTGGACTCTCTTCTGTGGGCGGTAGCTAAACGTACATGATTAAGGCAGTTATACCGTGGGTCACGATCTGAACCATGCGATCGGAACCATGCGATCAGAACCACGATGGGCCCATTGATGGCTTTCCCGGGACCTCCACAGGCCCAGCTTGGCGTTTCTCTCCTTCCCGCTCGCCAAGGGCGAGCTGGTGGGCGAGTGAATGCGTCTCAAGGCCTTTCAGCACAACAGCTCTAACCATCTCCATGGCAACGTCGCCGGCTTCTCTAACCGACCCACGCCAGGGCGGCACATTGTCAGCTGTTGTTACATTTTCAAACAAGAGTTTCTGGTTAAGCGCAGAGGCTGAACTGTGGGGGTCAGCTTTTGGGTAGGATTTTTGGGAAATTACCATTTAGTAGATTCTTTGAAAGGAACTTCTAATTAATGTTACTCATTAATGATAATGGATAGCGATTACATTTCTGGAACATCTGACGGACAGCTATTTATTTATTTTTTATTATTTGCTTGTCATTGTTAATGACATTTGTTAAAATATCATGAAGTTCTTTGTATTGAGAAGTGATGAGTGTGAAGCCCTGGGATTTGGGCTCTCGATTTTGGAGAGACAGAGAGCCCTCCCACATGTTCCCTGCAGACAGCAAAGAGCGTGGTCACGTGTCTGGAAGGGGTGTGAGGCTTTGTTCGCTTTCAGAGTTCAGAAATTCGAGAAGCCTGCTACCAGTCTTTGAGGGCCACTCATCTGTTCGAAAGCCTTCCTAAATATTCCTCCTGATTATAATGCAATTTCATTAGCAAATTGCCGTTTGTGTCTCTGTAGTGCTTTAACAAAAAATCTGCGAGGGTTTTATTGGACTTGCTCAGTTGCCATTTACAGAGCTGTTCTGTAGATCAGTGCTTCTCAAGCCAGTCCTTGGGGACCCCCCAGACAGTCCACGTTTTACCGGGAGCCCGAGAGGGAGCAGAAATGTGGACTGTCTGACAAGAATCTGGGAGGGAGCAAAAATGTGGACCGTCTGAGGTCCCTGAGGACCGGGTAGAGATACACGGCCCACTCCTAGCTGAAGCATCTCTCGTTTCCCGGATAACCATCCCTCGTCTCGTCCCCATGTGGGTCCCTGGTTCTCCAGAAGGTTCCCTGCTCGATAAGATCTGGCTGGCGCTGTGACTGCTCCACCGACACAGGCCGTGTCTTTGCTGACGTGCAGCACAGTGGGGGTAGGGAGGAGGAGGCTGCCTTCTGGGGCAGGAAATGGCAGCTGGACGGTCTGCTTCTGCATGTCTGTCCTCTAAGCCCTGTGATGAATTGTTGCATTCTGAAAAGGCAGACACGTGCGGCAGCAACGTGAGCGGTCCTCTGGCCTGCAGCTGCCACCACTACCACCGCAAGTGCTATTTCTAACAAGTCTGCTTGTCCACAGGTTTGCACATTTGGGCCAGAACCAGCACAAAGTGGAGTGGATGGGCCAGGTCACCGAGCCCAGGCAGCGGGAGACTGTCATAAACCTGTGAGTAATCGCTGGACCTTCCTTAAAGCCTTTACTACCTTTTCTTTCTGCACTTTAAGGGGTTAAGGTTGTCATAGTTGGGATTAGGGTTTTTCCCATAGGAATGAATGGATGGTCCTCGCAAAGATATGAGTACAAACGTGTGTGTGTGTGTGTGTGTGTCACCCAAATATCTGGCCACCTGTATAAACAAACAAACATTAAATAAAAATATTCAGACTGGATGCTCTGAGTTTACATGTTCTCCTCGTATCGTCGTGGGGTTTCCTCCGGGTACCCCGGTTTCCCCCCACAGTCCAAAAACATGCTGAGGCTTATTGGAGTTACTAGATTGCCCGTAGGTGTGCATGTGTGAGTGTGCCCAGCGATGGGCTGGCCCCCCATCCTGGGTTGTTCCTCGCCTCGTGGCCGTAGCTTCCGGGATGGGCTCCGGACCCCCCGCGACCAAGAAAGGATAAGCGGGTTGGAAAATGAATGGAGGGATGGATGCTCTGCCCCTGAATGCAATGTCCGGCCTGGAAGTACTTCTGCTTTGTAAGTAAACTGATTGGCTGAGTTTTTGGTGCAGCTGGTGCTCGACCCAAATAAACCAGACAGATCCATGGTGGCAGGTTTGCGGTGGACCCTCAAAATGACCGTGTGCTCCAAAGGTTCGGGAGCTGGAGGCCATGCAGCAGGAACGCCATCCGGGTTTCCATGCTAGGAGCTGGAGGTCATGCGGCCAGAATGCTGTCCAGGTTTCTGCGCCAGCCCCTATAGGTCATGCAGCTGGAAAGGTGTCCAGGTTTCCGTACCGGGAGCTGGAGGTCATGCAGCCGGAAAGGCATCCGGGTTTCCGTGCCGGGAGCTGGTGGTCATGCGGCCGGAACACCGTCTGGGTTTCCCTGCCGGGAGCTGGAGGTCATGTGGCTGGAGCGCCGTCCGGGTTTCCGTGCCAGCCCCTATAGGTCATGCAGCCGGAATGCCGTCCTGTTTTCCGTGCTGGCCCCTATAGGTCATGCGACCAGGACAGCGTCCGGGTTTCCGTGCCGGGAGCTGGAGCCCATGTGGCCGGAACGCCGTCCGGGTTTCCATGCAGGCAGAGCCTGGCTTTAGCCGTCACAGAGACATGTTTGTTGCTGGAGGGCACTTGCATGCGGTATACACACGTGCCACCCTCCCTTCCAATTTTACCTGGGGAGGTAAACACAGCAAGACTCTTTGGAGAGGAAGGCAGTATTCACTCGCGTCCAGTGGGATGAATTCTCCATCTTTTCAGATCGCTGCCAGCCTCGGCTTGGACGCTTTGTCTCCCAGTGCCCCCCCCCCACATGTGCGTGGGTGTCTCCCTAGGCGTCAGTGGTGCACTACTGACATCTGCCCCTTCAGGCGGTGTTAGGTTCCTTAGGTGCTCAGCAACATCCCCCTACCCCTCCCCAATTAACCCTGCATGACAAAGACCACAGACTGACACACAAAACAGAATCTTCACATTGTGCGCCATGGCAACGCACATGCCTTTCTGGGGATGCCGGTCTCCGTGGTTTCGGCTGCTTCGGTTTTTATGTTTGGCTTGCAGTTGGAAGCCTTGACTTCTCACACACACGCACACACACACACGCACACACACACACACAAACCTGATGTTTTCCACTCATTAAAAACGTTCGCCAAATGGCTTTACTGCTAGTGAAAAGGAGCAATGTGTGAAGAAATGTTGAAAAAAAAAGGGGAGAAAAGCTTTTCTGTTTAAAAGTTATTATTAGAAGCCACGTGTACGTAGCACTGGCTCCTGGTCGCTGGCCTTCAGTAGCCCCTGTCAGTCTTGCCCCCCCCGTGTGTGAAAGAGGAGCCCCTTCGGATGTGGTCTGCATCACCGGTCAATTTGACAAGAAGCCTTAAGTGTAACATCTGCTGGGTTAAATATCCAGTCTCACTACGGTTCAGGTACTTTTTGTACAGACAGACTGGTGGGCAGTGGAACTGTACAGTTTATGCCACTGGGGATTTTTATGTAGATTTTTGTGGACCGGTGTATTTCCCAGAAACATACCTCCCTCCCTTAACGGTGCCCGATTTTTGCATATTTCAGTTTTTTGTTTTAATTGATTGACCTGTGCAGGGGAGCAGCTGCTATCAAAATACACCCCACCCCCACCAGTCTGCACACTGCTGCCATGGTTAATGGGGGGGGGAGGCCATGGTAACCACAAGGTGGCGCTACCACTCACTTCAGCGGTACATAAGAACTGGGCCAGATGCCAAGGAGAGCGGACAGAGTCCGTGATGGCAGCCTGCTCTGCGGGTCGGGAATGCTGATGAGCTCTGCGATGTGATTGGATCCCACCACCTCCTTTATGAATAATAAGCGGGCTGGACTGCTTTGTGGGCAGTAATAAATCACAGGTAACCTTCCAGGACGTCCCCTCCCTGCTGCTGGTCCCTGTCGCACAAATGCGGTTCCTCAGTATGCACTGCATCAGGAGCCGGCTGTGTAAACGGCTGGGATTACAAGGCCTCAGACCGAGGCACGGTAGCGTAAACGACGACCGGACGCTGGTTACTGCAGCTATGTAAGTGGACACGTCCACGCGCTGCTTTGTTTTAGTGCAAAACGGGAACAATGCAGGGCCTCTCAGCGCCGTGTCAGGGACGGCCGTGCGGTTGCCACGTGAAGGGGCAGGGCTCCAGCAAATACACACACACACACACACACACGCACGCACCACACACACACACACGGCCATTGTTTTCACTATAAATATGTAGTTTTGTGTGCAGCCTTGTAATTTCTGAATGTAGATTATGATTTTTGCCTCCAGATCCCTTTAGGTGTCCCAGGAGCCTGTCTGTTTTGACAGGTCTCTTTTTTGGTGCCACGTTCTCCCATTCTTTGCTAATTTCAACATTATGACAAGGGCAGTGCATCAATGCAAAGGTTATGGGTTCGAATTCTGGGCCCTACACATAAATTCTAACCCGTCTTGAGCAGACGGACGGAGATGGTGAGGAGGGGATGCTGTTTCTGCTAGGTATGGTGTTTCAGCCTTCGGGAGAATGGGCAGACAGTAAGTTCTTTCCCTGGAGGTAGGGGGTGCTTGTTATCCCCCACCAAGGAAGGCCTGTGAGTACCCAGCCCTCCCCACTATATGGCAGGAACAGCATGTTAGTTTCGCGGGCCTCCCTGCGCCATTGAGTGGATAGCAAAGCTGGACCCTGCTTTGTCGGCACTTGAGAGGCATCACGCAAACCTGAGAGCGCACGCCAGCGCTGTCCCTGCTGAAGCCCTGGTGGGGACACTGACAGCTCGCAGTACCGGGGCTGGGGGGGAGGGGGCAGCACTCAGGCCTTTAGCCCAGACTGTGAAACTGAACAGATTCCGGCACATATCTGGACTAGATGGAGATTAAGTCAAGACGTTTTCATTTCTTATTTGACTTGCTGTCACGGGCAGACATTTCTACAGACTCCATTGAGGCTAAACTCCATCTCAACTGCAGCAGTTGAGATTCTGTCAACACATACATGTATAAGTACACAGTGCGTTGAAATAGTTTCCCTTGTGCCCCCTATGGTGCTACACAAAAATAAAAATACAATAGATGTGTGACATTCACATCAGGATACAATAAACATATATAGTGTGCAGTGTAGTGTAAATAAGGAATATGAAAATGTTCTTTTAAAAAAAAAAAAAAGCAAACCGACAACAAATAGCAAACGTCATTGGGGGCTAGTTGTGGGTCTGTGGGGGTAGTGGTGGTCTTTGAGGTTGGGGGTGACCAGTGGGGGGCAGTGTTGGTCCCTGGGGCAGCTGGGTATTAAGAAGTCGGATGCTCCGGAACCTTCCGGCAGATGGGAGGGTGGTGAACAGCCGTTATGGTGCTGAGGGAGGAGTCAGCCATCAGCCATCATGCTGTTTGGGAGGCGGGAAGCCACTTCCACCTTTAAAGCTGTGAAGTCAATTTTAAAAAAGGTTTATGGCCTCCGTGACCTTCCGCTGTGTCCTGTCAGGTTCAGTGCCGCTCAGCCTGGGCCCCCCACACCAGGTGAGAATGACAACCACCGTGATGGTGACCCCTCATTTTCGGCCCGTGGGTCTGATGGGCGCCCTACCGCTTTTCAGGGAGCCACTGAGGGCCCGGTTTCCGCTTGGTCGTCTGCCGCCTTTGGGCCTACACCCCTCTGCTGTGGAGAGAGATTACAGCAAGCGTACCTGAGTTGCTGCCTATGAAACAACAGCCGTCACCTCATTTTAGTTACAGTTCTGGAAAAAATTAAGAGACCACAGCAACATTTTCAGTTTCACTCACTTCTCAATTCATGGGCATGCTTCTGTGTAACATGTACATTTTTTTGCGAACTCCAGCCTGGCTCTTCCCTGATGTAGCCTTCTGCAAGCAGAACCAGGATAAAATTAAAACAGAGTGGTCTCTTAATTGTTTCCAGAGCTGTATGTTTCTTTCTGTTACATCAACTTTATATACTTCATATATATTTTTTTATAAGTAAAGATACTTACTGGTTTGACGATGGTACGAAGACGATGCACATTCAGTAGTCAGCTTTAACCACGCCCCACACCCTACCGACGGCAGCATCCAGCCAGCCACGCCCCCACACCCTACCAACGGCAGCATCCAGCCAGCCACGCCCCCACACCCTACCGACGGCAGCATCCAGCCAGCCACGCCCCCACACTCTACCAACGGCAGCATCCAGCCAGTCACGCCCCCACACTCTACCGACGGCAGCATCCAGCC
>JAODKL010000109.1:949851-968286 GCA_026780765.1 Petrocephalus schoutedeni
ATCCAGCCAGCCACGCCCCCACACTCTACCGACGGCAGCATCCAGCCAGCCACGCCCCCACCCTCTACCGACGGCAGCATCCAGCCAGCCACGCCCCCACACTCTACCGACAGCAGCATCCAGCCAGCCACGCCCCTACACTCTACCGACGGCAGCAGCCAGCCAGCCACGCCCCCACACTCTACCGACGGCAGCAGCCAGCCACGCCCCCACACTCTACCGACAGCAGCATACAGCCAGCCACGCCCCCACACTCTACCAACAGCAGCATACAGCCAGTCACGCCCCCACACTCTACCGACGGCAGCAGCCAGCCAGCCATGCCCCCACACCCTATCGACAGTAGCATCCAGGCAGCCATGTTTCGCAGAGTTCAATTATACAAAAAAAAAGTTTATTTATTGAAGCTGATGTTTTTTAGTTGAGTGCACTGTTGGACCAGCATCCCACCCTCCTGGGTGTCTCATGTCCCGCGCTTCCTGGGACAGGCTCCAGGTTCGCCATTGTCCTGCCTGTCCTGTCCTCGATAAGGGGTTATGACAGCTGAATGGAGGTCCCGCCTCCACAGGTGTGCTCAAAGTGCACTCGAGCTGATTTCAGTCCACGTTAAATGCTGAATTGATCGGAGCTTTCCAGGAACTCAGCCGAGGGCCACTTCAGACCCCCTGCAGTGCCCAGCTGGGGCTGTGCTTTCAGGCTCTCTCTCCCTCGCTGCTTACAGAACCTGTGTCATTCATCGCTGGCTATGGGTCCATAAATTAAAATGTAAATTACAGGCCAGAAAATTCATATTGTATTGTTGTAATTGGATTCAGTGTCACTCTGCGGGTCGGGTGTCCGTGGCTGTATCCGGGAGGCTGCCGGGTACAAATCGCCTGGCCGGCAGAGTAATCGCGGCATGGTTGGCCCGCTGAGCAAGGCCCTTAACCCCACCTGGTGCTGGATTATCTGCTGACTATGCTCTCCGATCTAGGGGCATGCCTAGAAATTTTGGGCCCTCTGAGAAAATGTCGCCTTGGGCCCCCAGCCGAATTTTACATGCAGTTTTATGCATCAAACGGGCCCCTATCAAGTGCTGGGCTCCCCCCGAATCCGCCAGGGTCTCCGTGTCCCTCCAATGCCACGGCTCTGACCCTCATTTTCTGTGTGTGTCTCTTACAAAACCATGATGGGATATGTGAAGACTGAAATATGCCACCTGTGAAATGACAATAAAGGCGTTGTTAATAACGTAATTGACTTTACATTCCTGTTACAACTTTCTGATATTCCAGGTTCAAAATTCCTATCATGTGACAGTATTTTAATTCCATTCTCCTGCCCCTTCCTCCCCCAGGACTCCTGTGTCCCAATTAACCCAGGACAGTATCTACGCAGTGCAGCCCCCCAGCGTGGACAGTGCCAGTCAAGGGGTGTTCGAAAGGCACGTCCAGACGGGGCGGGGCCTGGTGGGGGCTCTGCACCGCGATGACCTGCTCATGTACCGGGAGTATATCAAGAACCGCTACATGTAGACAGACTGAGAATCAGCGTGGGGGGCAGGGGCTTGAGGAGTGTGGGGGTGGGGCTCAGTATGTGTGTGGGGCGGGGCCTCTGTCGGAGATAGCGTATCAAATGAAGTGGGTGGGGCTATACACTGTCATGTCTATGATGGAGTGCTGCATTTGGTGGATATTGGTTACAAGGACCATGGACCTCGAGCTGGGAATGGGTCTACAGTGACCTGAAGAAGTTTGGTCATGTGACATCTTCAGATTGCTGGTCATTACAGAGCCCATGAATATTCGATCCTGGTGTTGATATGAATTAGCATGTTAAATAAATGCATAGCCTGCTTAGCACAGAGAGGAGGTCCTGTCTAACAGCCCCTCACTTACAGTGCCACCCCCGCTGAATGCCTGTTTTCGCTCTGTTGTCTTCTGTCATTATATCAGACTGAATATTGATTCTGGATGGTATTTTTAACATTAATATTCTTAATATAAATAAATGAGTTATGTCCTTTTTAAGGACAGTAGGAGTTTTAATGTATTCAAAATAAATACAGTATCCTGACACTTTGAAATCCGTCCCTGCATGTTGAGACAGCCGCTGAGGCGTTTATTACTGGAGCATCGATGAATCATTACAACCCGATGGTGTAACCATTGGAGATCGGCGTGTTACCGGAGAGCGGTAACCAGCACAGCATCCCAGGGAAACATCAAGGCATCTCTGAAGACAATTCATATGGAAAATCTGAGAGCCTAGATCCCATTCCCTCCTCCGCCCACAGTTTCCGAGCACAGCTGACATAAACGTGCGTGAGGAATCTGAACAGAACCCACACCACGGAAACAAAAGGCCCCAAGCGCGTCTTTAAGCTGCCCTCCCTCGCCAAAGCCTGCCCCCCATCAGGCTGCCGACGTGTGCCTGGAACAAAGAGCCGGTAGACACCATGGTCATTACAGCCACTGGTGGGGGGGGGGGGGGGGGGGGGTTGTGTTTGTTTTAGAGGCATGTCCACGTGTTCTTTGGTTTTGGGGGGGTGATCCGCTATCGAGGGCCCCACCAGTGGCAGGGGCTTGATTATTGGCTCTAACCATGGTTATATTTGACAACGTAGACCTGTGCCAAACCGCAGGCTCTGCTGAGCATGATCCAAAGACTCACGTGCACAGCGGCAGCCCAGAGCAAAAGAACTAGCTCTCATTTCGCGCTAATTACCCAACAGCAATGTTAATCACCTCTGCATGTGGTAATAAGGACGGCTGTCTCTGAGCACGTGGAGAAACGCCTTTGTGCGCGAGATGCCAGAGTCGGCGAAGAGGGGGTGCAGCGAATCAACAGAAGGCAGCGCTGAGCCTGGCATCTGGTAAGTAAAACACACCTATAGGAAGGGGGGTTGTGCCCGCAGTGTATTGTGGGTAGCAGTCTCACTCCCGTCGTGTGTGTTATTGCAGGCAGTATCGCAGGTGTCTGTCAATGTGAGGTTATGGTCTTTTGGCTGCTGACTCCCCTCCGGCTTGTGAGATCCACGTGACGGTGTAGCCTGCCAGTCTCGGGACACGTTTGTTAAAGCTGTCCCTCAAATTTCCCAATTAACTGTTATTAACCTTTCTGGGGGGGCGAGTGTGGCGTACAGCTGAGGTGATTAAGCCCTTACTCATTAAATGTCTCAAGGAAGAAGCAATATCTGGTAAATCGAATATGAGGTTCGGGGACCTCAGCAGCATTGTTCCCGAAAGCTCTGTGTGGTGGGGCACGGGGGGATAATATCTGGCCGCCGTATTATGAAATGTAGGGTAGCATCATAAAGTGACTGAAAAAATTAGGTTACAATAAAAAGGTGAGGCATCTGAATGATGTGATGGAGCAGGGGAGTCATCTTGCCACATAAAAAACAGCTTTTGTTATCAAATGGCGTCTAAAATGAAGAAATGACAGATACAAATGTAGCCAGACGGTGAACTAAATTACAGCAGCGTAATGCCGTCAATGAGTCTCATGTAACATGTAGATGGACTACGAAAGAGATCCAGAAGTCCGGTGAAAAGGTCCCTGTCGACACTGGGGACTTTGCCCGGCCTGGCCAGAAGGTAAGCTGGCCCTAGTGAAAAAAATGTATCCCCTGTGTTATAATTAGCAAGAATTACTACAATTTGTACATTTTTCAGTAAAAATAGCCTCTGTCCAGGAACCGGGTGAATAACACCCATTCCTGTCATTACTCGTCTTCAAAACAACAGCAGTGCACAACGTCACACCATCACTCAGCCGGCTAATGTTTGTTTGTAGGCACTGACCGATCTGCTCTGGGTGGGGACCAGCCCTCCAGCTCCTCCGTGGCTCACTAAGGAGAAGTCACCTAGTGTCTGTGAGGGGTGCGAGGCTTTCTGAAGCCATAGCAAGCTTTCCTGCCATCCTGTGTGGATGCAGTGAGAGTCAGTGTTGGCCGGAGTGGCGCCATGTTTGTTTTAAGTTAGCAGAAGGCGATCAAGTGCTGGGGAAAATCTGCGGGCTCACGGTCAAAAGGTGATATCAAGAAATGACCGCAGGCCAGTGTGAAAGCTGGTCAGGAGGGGTGTTCATTCTTAGTCCGAAACATTAGCCTGAAGTTTACTTTTTCCGAGATTTCTGGGAAGAAGTCATTATTACTGACCCGATCAGCCAGCGTCTTTCTGGTTCCCAATAAATGAAGACAGAGAATTCATTTAGATGGACTTTGATTTAAAATGTTCTCTTTTCGGAGGGAGATTGGAGTAACAAACGGTTGCTAGGACACCAAGGAGACGGCTCGCAGCATTCTCTCGCTGAAACATTCTTCTGATAAACTGGGAGCGCACATTAGCCCGCATTCACATGTGTTTTTAGGACCTCTTTCCGTGTAGGATTTCACTTTGCGGAGCGCACGACCGCCCTCGTTACCCGGTACACACTGAAAGTCTTCCTTTGTTAATTCGGACTCCAGTGGGGCTGCTCTTAACCACAGACCCGTTGGCCTATTTTGCGTGCGTACGTGCTGGCGGCCGTCCGCCGGTAGCTGGACATAGGGGCTGGCTGCGTACGGCAAGGGGGGGGGGGGGGGGGGGGGGGGGGGGGGGGGGGGGGGGGGGGGGGGGGGGGGGGGGGGGGGATGAGGGAACAGGCGCACTAATAAAGGGTATATGGGGTGTGCGTGTTCGTCTATAGCGGGCTATTTAATATGGCCCCAACGTAATGATAGGGAGGAAACATTTCATGTGTAAGTCATAAACTAGTAAGCTGGACTTCCAGGTATTCAGCTGTCGTTAATTGCGTTTTATAAAGGAGATGTTCCAAAACTTTAACATTGTAACCGTGATGCAGCAGGGGGGGGGGTCTTATTGTCATTACTTAGATATATATTGTTTGAGTAGGTTCGGCATCAGCACGTTAAGTTTTAATGCACAGAACTAACGGCGCAACCTGACATGCTGCATCTGAGTGATCGCTGATCTGTCAGTTAAATGTGATGTAATTGTTGTTTTTTTTTTCTTGCCACCCTCGGATTTGGCACAGAAGTATCTGGATTCTTCTCGCTAATATCAGAAAGCCCCCAACAACAGCCGGCTTTGGATGAGGGCCCGGTGCACCAGGAGATGGAACTCGTTTGCTGAGTTTGATTGCGCAAAGTGATAAAGTGGTCAGCTCGCCTTCCTGGCAAGATGCGCTATGCATCCAGGCTGACCTATATACATGTGACCTAGATGCCATTGTGCCGGGAGAGACGCTCTCTCTGCTAACTTCTTAACACTGGTGTGAAAATGAAGGGTTTTTTTAGTGCAAGATTGCAACAAAAACATAGTATATAACTGCCTAGTGTCCATCGACTTGTTCTCTGGTCAGGGACAGAACTTGACCTTAGTTGTCATTTTTTCTGAAGCAGATATATACAGAAAAAAATAGGATGTCACTGAGCTGAGCCTACAGGTAGCCTCTGGCCGCTTGAGAGCAGCGCGATGCAGGTTAATTTCTGTCAAGAAATAGTAGTTAGAGTCAATAGTTAGTGTGCATATGTGTGTGTGTGTTTAATCTGACCAGTCAGTGTACTTAAAATCAATAGATCTAGATTCCAACCCTGCTCTCTGTATCGGACCCGTCTCTATTTTCAGCATATTAAATTAACAGTTTCGCAGTGCTTTTACACAATGGTTGCCAAAAAAAGTACGTGCAAACAAGATAAAGTGGTGCTTCTTAATATAAACCGACGCTTCGGATGACGACAAATGTAAACATGAAATCGCTCTCCTTTTTATATCAGTATAATACTCTGTTAAATCAGCCATCCCCAGTGTGCATTCTGCTGAGACCGCCTTGGACCTCGGATCTTTTCCTTTATAGGCTAGGACGCTGTAACCGTTTTATATTTTTGGTCATTCTCTGTAGGTGTTTGGCATAAGATTAAAATGTATTGTGAACAGCTGGATGTAGTCGACCGCCCCTAAGACGATGCATCCTCGACTTGTCAGTCGCTTGCAATTCTTCCCAGCAAATGGATGGGATGGGGAGCGGGGGGTGGTTTTTGTACATGCCTCTTGACGTCATTTGGGTTTATTAACAGTCAGTCCACGGTCGTCAACATCACTTACTCTCCGCTGGCCTCAGCACCGGCAAATGCTCCCGGACGGGCTCCGCAGCCGCACCGCTCTCTTTGGTGAGCACCAAAGGCTTCACCTGAGCTTTAAACATTACATCGGGACGCCTCCATTTCACTTATATTGAAATCCATGTGCAAACAAAGGTAAGAACTACCCTGTCACCATGCAATACATTGGAAAATAAACTAAAGCATTCTTTTTAGTTTTTTTTTTTTATTTCGGATCTATTTGATGTATTGTCCACAAGTTCCTGCACATGTTGACATTATATATTTTAACTACTTTTAAGCTGATCGCGAAATTCAGCACCACGGACAGCGCTTCGCTTCTAACGTTTGCGCTCCTTCGTCCTGCTTTGCGCACGTAAAATTCCGTCGGTGAATATAATCAGCCCTGAAAAGTTATTTGATGAAGGACTCATTTCACTTTCAATATGTACAAGCAATTCACATGCACCCTGGTGTCAAAAGCTAAATGTATCTCTTTTCTGTAGGCGATTGCTAACGGGGGAGAAATGAACGAAAGCCTGGAGACGAATGAAACGACGGCGCCTGTCCCTTGGATCGAGCCTGGGATCGGGGATGCCAACCACAGTTTGGGACTGTCCTCCTGGCTTCTGGACTTCCCCGTTAACCCCTGGCACGTCATGCTGTGCATGTCGGGCACCGTGATCGCCTGCGAAAACGCCATCGTTGTCGCCATCATATTTTACACGCCGACCCTGAGAGCGCCGATGTTCGTGTTAATCGGCAGCCTGGCCACGGCGGATCTCCTGGCAGGGATGGGATTAATCTTGAATTTTGTGTTCCAGTACTTGATCTCCTCCGAGACCATCAGTCTGGTGACTGTGGGTTTCCTGGTGGCCTCTTTCACAGCCTCCATCGGCAGCCTGTTGGCGATCACGGTGGACCGCTACTTCTCGCTGTACAACGCGCTGACTTACTTCTCGGAGAAGACGCTCTACTACATCCATACCATGCTGGTGGTGACCTGGGGAGTCTCCCTCTGCCTCGGGCTGCTGCCCATCCTGGGATGGAACTGCCTCAAGGAGCCGTCCTCCTGCAGCATCGTCAAGCCGTTGATCAAGAGCAACGTGGTCCTTCTGGCGGTGTCCTTCTTCGTCATCTTCATGTTAATGTTAACGCTGTACTTCAAGATCTGCAAGATCGTGTGCCGGCACGCCCAGCAGATCGCGCTGCAGCAGCACTTCTTCGCCACCTCGCACTACGCGGCCACCAAGAAAGGTGTGTCCACCCTGGCCATCATTTTGGGGACCTTTGGCGCCAGTTGGCTCCCCTTCGCTATTTATTGCTTAGTGGGTAAGCAGGACTCTCCTCCCGTGTATACCTACGCAACCCTTTTGCCGGCCACCTACAACTCCATGATCAACCCCATAATCTATGCCTACAGGAACACGGAAATCCAGCGATCTCTGTACGTCCTCTTCTGCGGTTGTTTTCAAACTAACACGTCTTATCGTTCGAGATCCCCCAGTGAGGTCTAAGTCACATTTTAGTAATTGTATTTATTTATATTCTTGCATTTGTATATTATGTTTCGTCTGTTTTGCACAGTGACAATCTGCTTTTGGTTGGTTGTATTTGAAAGCGTTTCCGTGGTAAATGTTTGTACAGCATTGGCACTTTACTGAGTCGTTGGATAACTCCGGGCCATTTTTAAAAATACTGTGAACAAACATACTTTGGATATAAAATCTGCATCATGAATGTATTTATATCTAAAAAGCACTTTATTCGGTGCATTCATATGCCAAAGCAGTGTCGCATAGGCCTTGAAGTTTTAAAGCTAACGACCACTTGTAGCTACTTGTGACTACTGTTGGTGATTTTCTATTTTGTAAAGTCTATGTACCTTTTATAATCACGGGATATGAAATAAAAGTAAGGTATCTAAACCGCCTCACGCTTTTGCCACATTTGTAACGCCTGTATGAACTATTAATTATGTACTATTCATTAATTACCAGGATCACGTGTGCCTGGCAAGTTTCCGCCCTAGACCCGGGTGGTAACTGAATAGCCCCTTGTGGGTGATTGTAACTTGTTTGTCACATTTTGTATAGCACACTTGAAAGCGGGGAGATTCATTGCAACCCATGAAAGAAAAAAAAAAAGTTCTTCGTGTTTTGATTTTACCTGAGTGCCAGGGTTAAATCTCTTCCACAAAACCGGGGGTGGACCCAGCAGACCTCACTGGCTTCAGTATTCTTAATTTCACATGAAGCAGATGCTTATGAGTAATTGTCCTTTAAAGCAGCTTACATATTACACTTTAGTTTCCACATTTCTAGTTTCCACGTTCTACATTTCAGTATTTTTTACCGCAATCGCTTTGCGTGACTATTTGAGGGTGACCCCTTCTGGTACTTGTATAGGCTTCCCGACTGGAAACAATATCCTCTTTAAGTACGTTATCAGTTCCTTAGTCACTCTGCCACCTGCTGTCACAAGGGCTGGAGGCCAGGTATGTGCTATGAAGCCTGGTGGTCTGCTTTAGGACTGCATCAGATAATAACACTTCACCTGAGTCTGTGTCCCCATGGATTGTGTAAGTGCTTTGCGCGATTGGCATAATGCTCCTCACATGTGGTTCAGTGGAAGTAATATCAGAATGCACTTATGCTACCTGAGCATTTTTAGTTATGCAATTAAAATATGATTTTTTCTATGGTCTACTGAAGTCTGTGGAGGTTATAATTCAAACACAATCCAACCATCCATATTGTAAATGCTTGCCCTGCACACTCAGAAAAAAGGGTACCAATTTGTACCTTTGCTTGTCACTGGGGCTGTACCCTCAAGGGTCTTGTACCTTTTAAGATACAGAAGTTTTATGGAAGATACAGTTTTGTACCATTGGTGGTACATTGATGTTGTTTGTACCTTGGGGACTCATTTATGTACCATATAAGGTGCCATTACTTACAGCTAAGGGTACAATTAGCAGACCCTTGAGGGTACATCCCCAGTGACAAGCAAAGATACTGGTACCTTATTTTCTGAGAGTGTGGTCAGGAGGGTGGAGAGACCTGGAACCATCTTCAAAAGCACGGGGCAGATGGCTGGGGTACACTTGGATGGCCCGTGCCCAGAAATACATTTCAGGAACTGGGTCCATCTCAGTAGATTTTAGCAGTTGGGAGGTAGGAAGCAACTTCAGTCAGGGTTCAAACCCGAAATTTTAGCAGCTGACTATGGGCTTCAATGAACACACAAGCAGACTAGAAACGGGGCCCCCCAGCCCTGCGATAAGCAGTGCAATAATGCTACACAATGAGTCACCAAGCAGCGCTATTTTAAAGCCATTGTTGGAAGTTTCTTTAAATAGATTAACTTTCATAAGGTTAGGTGAATTGGTATCTCTAAATTGCTGGTAGGGTTTGTTTGGTGGGGGAGGGGGGTACTGTGGTATTATGGGAAGTGTAGTGGATGTGCGCTGGTGAGTTTGTGTTTGTGTAGTTTAACTCAACTTTCTGGCTATTTTATAATAAATGTAGATAATTGACATTATTTAAATTATTATCATTATGTTTTTGGCATGAAGACCCAGAGGTTAACAGTAGGCCTGTGTTTATGCTCCACATTTTTAACAAATAATAGGGGAAAGAATATAAGTTGGATTTTTTTTTAATTTAGCACATTTAATAATTTAGCAAAGAGAGAAATTTGTGGTGCATCCTGAAACGTTTCACTTTGAAACTACATTGTTAAAGGCAATTCTTATCCACTAATACTAATTGACCCCATGCATGTGCGTCCAGTTGAGTTCCTGCGTTCAGTTATTAATACAAATGAAACAATTTGGAAGGAAATGTTAATGCTTTTAACTGGATTCGCCAAGGTGAAGGGAAGGGTAAAAAAGGTAAAAATGCACAAATGTCATAACTATTTCAGTCTCTTAAAGATGTTAATGTTATTATACATTTACTGTTAATAGGCTACTGAAAGGTGGCTGTACATGTTTTTTAAATCATTTTTATTTCTGTATGTATATATTTTATTTTTAAGCGTATGAGGGGTTGTATGTTATATTTGCTTGTTGTATATATTTTGTTTGTTTGTTTGGAGCTGTATATATGTGTGTTTTCATGCGAAGAAACTGGCTGCGTTTGGTGAATAAATGAAGTGTCCCATTTCATGCCAAGACGATAGGGGGAAGGCGTCAAACATTTATCTGCCCTGACTTGTTTGTGGTCATTCCTTTGAGATGTTTAATTCAGTGTTGTCACACTGACTGTTGCCGTAAAACATACTGTTTACAGGACAAATACAAGCTGTTTATCCCGTATTTTTGGTGGTCAATGTCAATAAAGCTGGGGTCTGTTTCACAAAGCTGGGAATGTTCTTCGTATGTGGATTAATGAGTTATCCGGATTGAATTGTTGGCGATTTGACTTGGTCTTGAATTTCACAGTTCTTGGAAACTCTTGTTGGAGTCCGATTGGTTGTCACAGCAACCAATCAGTAAACTCAAGCCAGCTTGGATCGGGTTTTTTCGACGTAAATAAGATTAGATCACAGATATAAACAGAGGTGATCATTCAGGAAACCCGCCCAACCAAGGCCCTGTCTTATTTACTAGAGCAAGCGATTGGGGCCATCATAATAAAGAAGGGCGTCTACGAGAGAGCGCAATGATCTTGGATTATTTAATACAGCTTGACTAATCCAACTCTCACGTGGCTTTGAAGAACCGAAATAACAGGATTGTGGTATCTGTGATTAGACCAACCGGAGTGAGTCCTGTGATCCTGTATGTTTTAATCCATGTACTTAGGACACCCCCAGGAATTCCTGATTAGCTGGACAATTTGCTGGATTTAAGGTAGTCTGTGCTAAATGTAAGTGAACAAAAGTCCATTTAGCCCGAACTACCTTAAATCCAACAAGAAAGCAAGAAATTCTGCTTCCTGAAACAGGCCCCTGGTGTTAAATGAATCATACATGTGTTGCAGATCATATAATTACAAGGCAACCAATGAATTTATTCAAAAACACCCTTCTGCCAGCAGAACCCAACAGGCTCACAGATAAAAACTCAGTGGTTCAGATTTCTTATAGACAGTACTGTGCAAAAGTATTAGGCAGTCAAAGAAAATGCTTAAATGATCTTCATGTTGGTGTAAAAGTATAGTATTTTGTCTGTTGAGGTGTGTTAGCTTAACCATTTCAAAAGCTCTCCTAAAGTCACCCCAGCAAAAATGTGGACTGCCTGGCAGGGAGCTCGGAGGGAGCAAAAACATGGACTGTCTGGGAGGGCGCTCGGAGGGAGCAAAAATATAGACTATCTGGCAGGGAGCTCGGAAGGAGCAAAAATGTGGACTGTCTGGCAGGGAGATCGGAGGGGGAAAAAACATGGTCTATCTGGAAGGGAGCTCGGAGGGAGCAAAAACATAGACTGCTTGGCAGGGAGCTTGGAGGGAGCAAAAACATGAACTGTCTGTGGGTCCCCGAGGACCAGATCAGGAAGCACTGCCTTGGACGGATGGTGACTGACTCACAAGTTATTCTAGTACACAGCTGCGATCTTCTTCACTGTAGAATGCATATGGAGAAGTACATTAGCAGAGCATTGAATTGTGCATGTTTATAGGCACTATTTTAAGTTGAGATGAACAGTTGTAAGAGATTTATTATCCCGAGACCTTGCCACTTAATGGTTTCCACAGTGAAATATCCTGGTTTATTTGTAACTGTTTATATTTTAACAGTTTTGACATGATACTGTTGAAACATTTCACGGTTACTCCCGACTCTGTCATCCTAAATTTAGGGTAGCTGGATGGAATAAAATTTTGGTTATTGTCAATGGTTGAGATGTAGAATTATTTCAAGAAGGATGTTGAGGGTCAAATCGGTCTCTCTGGATCAGAACTGGATCAACCGGAATTTGCTAGCTGGGTAGCCATGATATAGTTGGTTAGTAAAATATTTTGTGAATGAAATTATTTAGAACAATTTAGGAGTATGGTGAGAGGGGTAGTATATTTGCAAAGGGGATGGTTTTTCAAATTTTTTCCAATGGGGGGCATCCATGTGTATCACATGACAACTCGAGCCTTGGTTGTTGCCAAAGGAAAATATTTACTAATGTAAAGAATGAATCTATAAAACAGCACACAATACTGGCTTAAGTTGACTGAAAGTCTGATCTTCCAACCGATATGGTATAGGAGAGCATCTGTCCTGCAAAAGCCCCATAACTACTCATCTGCTGGTACTGGTACTTTGTTTTGTGATCTGTGCACTTTGGATTCAGCGTACTCAGATTTCCCAGAGCTCTCTTTTGAGGCCTATAGTTTGCTGGATGCATGCTATAAAGTAGTGTGTTGGTGCTAGGCGTGTGTCTGCATTTGACTTGGTGCCCGTGGTCCGTGGTGTCTTTCCCTTTAAGCATGGCGGTAGAGGATTGAGTATGTCCTGGGTGTGGTTGTAGCACAGGAGTGCTGTCTTTGAAGCTAAGGTTTCAGCCGCTGGTCCACCCTGCGGTGCCCCCCCCCCCTTCCTCCATGCATCACATGATGCAGAGCAGCGAATCTCTACTGCATTCACTTGTCGTTCAGCTCCTCCTCGTGCGGCTGCTATGACAGCTTGTCCTTTGAGAGCCTGGCCATTCCAGTTACCCAGAATCCTCTTAAGCCCTGTTTTAGGGATAAACAGATTCCCCCCTACGCAGGTTGGTGGCGGTCTGGTCGCTGTCCTCAGGTGGTATAATATTCATTATGAATATTGGCAGGAGAATAACTTGCTTTGTTCTGCACCTTCTTTTTTCAGAGGAAAGCCAGTCATCTCATTACCCTATATATCTGCATTATTTAAAGTGAGAAAAGATCGGGATCAGAGAGTATTCAGAGCTCCCAAGCAGTTCAGGATTAGGGCCTTGTATTTGGACTTAATGATTAAACTATTTCTAGCCAGAAGATTTGAACCCATGACCTTCTGAACAGTGATCACCAGCCCTTCTCCTGGAGATCTACCATCCTGCAGAGCTTAGGTGCTGAGGAATACTGGGTATCTAATACTGAGTATACTGAGTATCTAATACTGAGTATATTGAGTAGCAATGGCCAATTTTACTTCTGCTGTTTTTTCCCCCTAATGCCACCCTTTTTATGTGGAATGTACATATAAAAGTATGTTAGGCTGGTAAATAATGTTTGTATATATATATATGCTGCTTTGGACCGATGATGATGGACGCTAGTTGTTGATTTCCCCACCCCTAGCTTTCTTGCTATGGTCATTTGCCTCTAAGTGTACAGCTCAGCTTGCCGACATTATTGAGCCCCACACCAGTGCAATTAGCGTTTTTAATTAAAACTTTCCTGCACTTTCTTCATTCTGCAACCTTGCAGTCGAAGCTCATCTGCAGACTTCTTTTTCATTTAGAGTTTCTTCAGAGTTATCTCGGTTGTTGTTGTTTGGGTGTTTTTGAAATTTGAAAATGGATTTTCTGCAAAATAATGGCTTTCTCTTGTGTCATTGCATATTTGTAGTGTTGTGCTTTTTTTCTCCCTTGACTTTGACGTTGTTATGGTAATAATACAGGAACAAGTGTATCAAGCCCGGAGCCTTGGAAACCTCCTCCCATTTCAACGCCCCTGTCTTTAATGTCGTATTGAGAGGGTGGCTCAGTTGCTCACTGCTTACTTCTGTTGCCTCTTTTACTCGAAGTTAGGCTTATTGGTGAGCTCAGTGGTTCCTGGGATAGGTTCCAACCTCCCACCCCATGACCCTGATCGGGATTAATGATTCACAAAGGATGGATCCCTGGTTGGTACTGGAACGGTTCATTTTTTGTGGCCCTCTGTGTTTTTTTCCAGTATTAAACGTGTAAGAAGGTTAGTGCGTGTAAGGTTGCAATCAATTTCAGTTCTTGCTGTTAAAAAGACACCATAATTCTTAGTGTCCTGGTTATGACGAGTCATCATTTTAAACGTCTCCCTCAACGGTTGTTTGAAATGTCCTTTAACGCGTCATTTGTGATCCCGCTGGGCTGTAAATGAAATATAAGCAGCATCTGATGCCCCCACTGCCCAGACCTTGTTGTGATTTTGTTCGGGTTGTTTAAATAGGTTATGGAAAAGAGCAAGGCCATCGTTGAGGATGAGTGAAAAGAGCTATCAAACGTCTGCGATGCAGAGGCAGCAATCGGCAGCTTCAGATTAAACGCATAAAGCGCTTTTTTTTGTGTTGAGGCCCGGAATGAATTGCTGTTGTTTGGAAATCGTTTTAAAAGTGCTGGGAGGGCGGCTAACGGTAAAGCCTTTGAAATGGGGAGCGCCATAAAGCATGGATGTCGGAGAAAAAGCTGAAGTAAGCTGCGCATAAGGGGGGAACGGGAACACAGGTCCTACTTCTTAGAACTTCAACTAGACGTGTTCTAAATCACAGGCTTCTGTCTAGCCCAATGCATTTTTAACAGCTTGTTTGATCTACTATCCGGCCGACAGTATAAAAATCACCTCTCTTCATACGCGTTTGTGGAACCCTGACTGACTTTTTGCTGTTTTCCTGGTAAGATTCAGTAAAATGAGCAGATTGGAGAAACTGATTTGATTAATAACTTAATAATCTCATGATGGATGTGCAGAACTCCAGAAGGCTGCCAGGAATGAATAACATATACAGTTTGGTAATTCCAGCCGGAACGGGCCTTTAACGTAATGCCAAATGCAAGCATGTCATAAATTACCTGCACTGATTAAATTTTTAAATGTTCCTTATGAAGTTCGAGTATAATTAATGGTGTATAGGACTTGCTTAGAGTGTAATTTTAAAAAAGAAGTATAATTACAATATATAGGGAGTTAGGGAGTGTTTGAAGTTAATGAAGGTAATAAATATTTCATATGATTTATATATTGAGCAGCAGAAAGGGGTATTGAGGTCCGTGTAATATATTATGTGTTGGACTAACTGTGCTAACTTAGGCACATAATGTTACTGGTGTCCTGTAAAATTATCAGTAATTTAAGGGGGGTGGCAGAAGGAAGACTTCTACCGAAATTTTTTATCTAACATACTGCAACAAACACTGAACAGGCACACTACATAACACAGGAAACACAGGAAACACAGGCAAGACAGAGGATGTATAGTGAGAGAGCAGAACAAGTCATTCATTATAGGCTGTACCAAACACATGTAAATTAATATAAAACACACAGTAAATACAGTCACAATAAATTATTACACATTGGTGCAACTAACACAAGGCACATTTTCACATATTTATGTGAAACATTCATAAGAACATGAAGAACACTCAAAAGCAGCATGTACGTATAACTTACCCATCTGAAGCTTTAAAATACATT
This sequence comes from Petrocephalus schoutedeni, assembly GCA_026780765.1. Classification (NCBI taxonomy): domain Eukaryota; kingdom Metazoa; phylum Chordata; class Actinopteri; order Osteoglossiformes; family Mormyridae; genus Petrocephalus; species Petrocephalus schoutedeni. Next base: position 965,290 of record JAODKL010000109.1, read on the forward strand.
AATAAAAAACATGTTTATAACATTATAATCATAAAATCATATACTGTATGTTTTTAATGTATATTAAAACTGTTAAGGTGTACTAGGATGTTAAGGTGTACTTACATGCTGCTTGTGAATGCATTATGAAGGTGCCGTTAATGTAAAGCGTCACCATGCACTTAACAATTATTGAAGGGTGTACAGAAAATGGATGGGTGGATGGATGATACGTTCAAAGAGCGTTTTCATCTGGCCAGTAGGGGGTGCAGTTGCACCTACTGCACTGCAGGTAGAATTGCCTATGCTAGGAAATGAGTACGTGAAAGTAGGGGCGTTGCAAGCGGGGGGATGTGGGTGTTACGACACCCCCACTTTTGCTGAAACACGATTCCATCCCCCCCACTTTTGTCAGAATAAAATGATACTAAAAAATATGTGCTGCTACGAGTACAAGAGCGAACTAAACTGTAGCCCTGATCTGGGACAAAAAAATAAATAAACACACGAAACACGTAAACTTTGCTATGCACATAGGTCCGTTAGTTTGATTGAAGGACCATTCATCCAATCACAGCAAAGGTATCAGTGACGTCAGTGACGAGGGAACGGGAACTGCTCCTCTTCAAAGTGGGATTTGGGAAGGAAGTGTAGTCACGTGTGGTTAGGTTCGTGGCAGGTGAGGCACTGGCTCTTTCAGAACAAAAACAAATATTAATAATACGGAGTGAACTTAATTTTTTTATTTTTAGCCAGCGTTCCAGCAATAATAATCATGTGGGCTCAGGCGCGCCAGATTGACCCCAAACACGGGATAGGGGTTAAATCTCGTCTGAAAACCTATTACTTCAGTTTAGCTTACCCGCAACCTAACACATAACACAACGTTACTATGGCCGCTGGTGTCGCTGTACATGTCATATCTTGCCAAGTACACCTGTCCATTAGTGTGTCAATGTGTGTTCTCACCATCCATGCCATTTGCCTTCCCACATGTCCGGATGGTGCCTGGGGTGGAGGACTGATTGAGTCATTGATGGACTCTGGCTTGCTCCCAACAACAGTACTCACTCTGAGCAAGCAAGCTCACTCTTTCCTTTTCTGTGATATTAGCCTTGGACCCCCCAGAGGTGTTTTTTCTCCCTGCCTGGGAGTTTTTGGTTCCTCTCCTCCTTGTCAATTTGCATTTTCTTTCTTTTCTTTTTTTCCTCTTCTATCTTTCATTCTATGTATTTCATTTTCTCTGTTCCACTCTGTTTTGTCTTGCATATAGCAATGTATTCAAACACACGCATGTATAGCACCCTGGGACAAGGGCGCTATATAAAAGGGCGCTATTTAAAAATAAATTGAATTGAAATTGAATTGAACTTATGGTTAAGGTTAGGGCCTAGTTGGGGTTAAACTTGTCATGATTGGGATTAGGGTTTTTCCCCATAGAAATGAATGGAAGGTCTCCATTTATATAGGTACGCGGGTCTGTGTCTGTGTGTGTTTGCGTGCGTGCATGTGATTATGTTTACATTACATAGTGGGGACCAAATGTCCCCCACAATGTGATACAAACCTGTTATTTTGACGCTGTGGGACAATTTTTCAGGTCCCCACAAAAATCATGTGGATGCAATAAAGAAACTAAAAAGTGTCATATTTTGTTTGGTTACTTATGGCTAAGGTTACCATGTTAGCATTATAGTTTTTCCTATACAAATGAATGAATAGAAATGAATGGGGAGTCCCCGCAAAGATATAATTACAAATGTGTGTGTGTGCTTATTTACAGGTTTAGACCAAACTGTTAATTAATGAAGTTTCATGCGTTGAATCTAAATCTCTACCTCGCATCACGACCCTCAATAAGCATGTTATCAGAAGACTCTGCCTCATTTATCTGGTTTAAAAACAGTATAAATAAGCATTAAGCCCAATTAAAATAAATCAGTTATTCAGTTTATCATCCGCCCGCACATGCCCTTTCTCCCTTGGCTGTGCAGCACCCCGCTTACCACTCACACCCATACGCTGAATGCACCAAATACTGTTGAGCTCTTATAGCTCTATTACACTTCTTCAATGTCTTTGTTCTGCCTCCTTGAGGTAATATTGTGCACCTGGTGCCGTACATCTGGATAACACTCCATATGGTAAACTGTGTCCCATCTTAATTATCTTTGATGAGACCTTTGTATTTGCAATTTCCTGTTGACTTCATTGGCTCTTTGTGGCTAGTGGTGCCTATGCATTATTTAGGAATTGCGGAATCATGGAATTTTGATTGTAGTGGTGTTTGGTTTCCTGCCAGTGTAAGTTGCTGCCATCTAGTGGTAGCAGTTCTTTGAGGAAATTTCTGGAGATTTTTGCTCATTGTTTTCTAGGAAGTCATGTACATAATTGCTGGCCAAATGAGGACATGACAGGACTGATTGGGAAAGATCCTGACAGTACCCCCCCCCCCATCTGCACTCCAGGAACGAGGGGTACCATCACATCTGGAGCATGGTATATGAATGGGACCTGGAACACAAGACATGAGACGTGACAAGGCACACAGGACTGGGATCATCGAACCGAGCATGAGACAGGATGGACTGGTCAGGTGAACGTGACCAGGAAACTGCCTAGGAAAGGGAGAGGTTTGTGACACAATGGGCACACAAAGGGATGAATGGAGGTCTCGCCTTGGGGCTTTGGGGGTTAGTGATGGTCGGAGAGTATGGGCTTCCACAGATCTGCTTGGTGGTTGTTAAAAAATCCACCCTGTTAAAAGCCCTGGGGCTTGGTGGCGCCTACTCGGGCTTTTAACAGGCTGTGCGGCCTCCTCGGGGCTTTCAACAGGCTGTGCGGCCTCCTCGGGGCTTTTATCAGACTGTGCGGCCTCCTCGGCCGCTTTTAACAGGCTGCGTGGCCTCCTCGGGGCCTTTAATAGGCTGTGCGGCCTACTCAGGGCTTTTAACAGGCTGTGCGGCCTCCTCGGGCTTTAAACAGGCTGTGTGGCCTCCTCTGGGCTTTTAACAGGCT
>JAODKL010000109.1:984370-997649 GCA_026780765.1 Petrocephalus schoutedeni
GATGAAGGCCCCTCCCCCATCGGCCCCCTGCCCCCCCCCCCCCCCATCTGTGGCCTGGGGCTCTGCACTCACCCTCTGTTTCCTCTTCTCCTTCCTCTTGTCCTCTGTGTCCTGCAGCATCTTCTCCCTCCAGAGGTCGAAGAAGTAGGATGGGTTTGTGTAGAACTTGAGTCCCTCCTTGCCGTCATCCCTGGAGGCGTGGGGGTGGGACGAAGCCGTCAGACAGGGCTCCTACCGGCCTCCCAGCTTCCCCGCCTTAAGGCACCCAGACACAGACCCCTAAATATACCCAGGCCTAAGGCTCCCTGCGGCTCTCCGTTCAGCTGGCCCAGTATGTACTTGGGGCGCGTGCGAAGGTCACGTTTCGCAGGAATCTGCTCTGACAGGCCAAGCTGCGAAATGGGGAGCATCCATACCTGCCCACATAGAGCCCGACTCCCAGACCTGTCCCCGGGGCGACCTCGCCCCAGCCGCCGGCGCACGGCACGCTCGCCCATTCCTGCACATCACGCCCCTCCTGTTTTCCCCATGACTAATGTCTGAGTCACACGTGATGCACTACAGAAAAAGGGATATATATACATTTGTTTACTTATTTATGTTCGAGGCAACATGTACCACCGCGTTTCCCAAACTCCTCTGGTCCTCCATTCTATGCTTGACTATTAGAGGACGGCTGGCTCCAGGGCCTACTGTTCAGGATTCATTACTGCAGCTGGCTGAAAAATAAAGCAATTGCCTTAACTCCCCCCACCCCTCACTCTACAACCTCACCAACCCCCCTCCCAAAGAGGGAATCAATTAAACTCGGCTGTGGGCTCTGTGGAGGCATCTCCCAGGGCTGATGGGTGCTGGCTGACTGGCTGATCGCCTCCCAGTTTGCCAAAGAGGCTCATTAACGCACAAGTTTTTCGTTTGACTGAAGGCCTAATGAAATGTAAAAATCAAGCTTCCCTGCTATAATTAGTAATTAAATGTCCGACTGTGAATTGTTTAAGGTTTATAAATGAATTATTAAATATGAGTCATAATGCATTTATAGAAGTGACCGTATCGTGGCTCTAAGCAAACAAAACAAGACAATGCTCGCGACTGGTCGAGTCCACCGATGACGGACCCAATGAGGGCCGGATACTTTGGATATTTAAATGAAAATCCTTCAATTGTGAGCTGAGAGGAGGTCATGTTTGCTTTACTTTGTGGTCGGACAGGCAAATTTATCTCTCTCGGCCCACGATGAAGTTACTTGGGTAAATTTTCGGCTCAGATGTGTGCATTAGGTCTCAGGCGGAACAAAGATCGGGTTACATAGGCCCCCTGAGGGACTGTCGTGAAACATCCACACTGTAAATCCCCGGCTCCGTGCCAAAGGGAGGGGCCTCGCACCTATCACTGGCGATTTCCAAAAATGGACAGGTATCTGGGCTAATGGTGGTGAGTCCCGCCTACCCTGGATCTCCATGTCACAGGAGCTTCTATCAATCCATTCATCCATCCGTCTTCTGTCCTACGGGGGTTGCGGAGCCTACCCACCGGAGGGCACATACACCGTTCACACTTATGGGCAATTTGGCAACTCCAATTCACGTTAGCATGTTTTTGGAGGGAACCCCATGGCGACACGGGTAGAACATGCAAACTCTGCACACATGGAGCCATGGCGGAGACTCGAACCCTGGTCCCAGAGGGAACTACTGCTAACCACCGCACCACCCATTAAGAAGCAGTATTACCACAATTTCAAAAGTAAATAGGAGAAGCTATTATATATTATAGTGCATGTGTGGCTTTTGCTAACGCCACAGGCAGCATGAGCGCGGTGCAGAGAAGGCAGCACTGCATCTGACCTGTATGGCGTCAGGATGTTGAGGGGTGGTGGTTTTTCACACAGCTCGAAGGTCTCCTTCAGGGGCATGGGCAGAGTCCGCCGGTCAAACAGCTGCTGGTCCTGGATGGTGGAGCTCCGGAAGGCCTTCCTCATGGTGATGTCCTGCAGGGACACTGGGGGGAGGGGGGGGACCACGCATCAGGCCAGGCCGCCATCGCCGCCGTCGGCCCACTCCGCCGACAGTGATGTTGTCGCCAGCTCCTCCTTATTCCTGCAAGCCATGTGCTACTGAAATAACAGGCATCCCTGGTGTATATTAGCCTGGCTGCCTGTGCTGAATGGAATGAATGTGCAGCCAATAGCTGAAAGCGAACGAAGGTGGGAGGGGTCTGGAGGGAGGGGCCTAAATTGGAGGCGGGGTCATGGCGGTCCAGTGACGCAATGCATTCTATGAAAACCTTTGACGTGTTTTAAGCCTTGGTAAACTTAAAAGAACACTAATTGCTTTTAGGTCTAATAAAAGTATTTAAAAGTCTGTCTAAATTGTAATCACGGTTGGGAAACATTTCTGATTCATAGTCATTGTCTTTCTAATCTGAGGTTTAATTGCAATAGGTCACCAATAATAGATTATTTTTAAATACACTCGGCAGCCATTTGAGACAGGCCTTCGTCACTGTCCAGTGCACCCATCGAAAATAATTGGCCTTCGATCGGCCTGACATTTGGAAACGTGAAAAACAAGACTGACGCTTTTCTGAGAAGGGCTTTAAAATATGGCCATAAAGGCGAAGAAGGTAAAGCAGAGAGAGAGAAAAATCAGTCAGAAGGAGAAAAAACATAGAAAAGGCCTTGGAAAAAAAAAAAAATAAAAAAACAGTAGTTCTCGGCCCTGGATAATTTATAAGAAGCCGATTGCGATGGCTTCATAGGGAGAAAAAGCCAAGCTGGCACCCCGAGCGGGCAATCCATCAGCCGCCGCGGCTGCGCATCGACCCGCACGTCACTTATTCTAACTACTTCATAGAGAGGATCTGGCCCGGCCTGCAGGAACAAGGCCACTACTAAGTGACTGCAGGGGAATTTGCAGGATTACTGGCCTTAGTGTCACTTTGGCTCCAGACAGCTGCAAACGGGCAGCATCAGCCTGCTTGACGTGCACGTAATACACCTAATGAACAGTTTTAATTTGCTCTGGAAAGCCTTAGGAAGGTGCAACGGAGAGATCGTGCGACTATAGCAGCTGCGCAGTGTCCCAGGTAGGGGCGTTGCCAGAAATCCTGGGCCCCCTGACAAAATGTCACCTCACCCCCTTAGTTTAGCACTTTTAATCTGAATTGAAATTGAATACACTTTGCCTGGATGGAGGAAGGAGCCCTGCATCATTGATATATTTTACCAAGGGGGACAGGAGGTCCCTATAAAGTGGGCCCCTGATGGTAGGTTTGGGGCCCCTATAAAGCGTAGCATGGGCCCCCTTAATCTGCTAGGGTATCGATGCCCCTGGTCTCTTTATATGTGTTTGTGGGGTTTTAATGGAAGCAGGCTGAAGACCACAATGTACAAGCTGCTCTTCTGGAGTCTTCTGGAGCTGACTGGCGCACTACTCCTACCGCACTCCTTAATGGAGGGGTCACTGCCGGCCTGCCGGCCTGCCTGCCTGCCTGCCCGCGGTTAAAAAGGTGCTTAATGGCTAAGTGCCAAGGGGTTTCTCCTGCTCAGGCTGCATTAAGAGGCCCTCAGAAACACAGTTGCTTTGGACAAGCAACATCCACACAGCAGCCTGAGGAGTCAGAGAAAACGGGAAGCAAATGTCAATGGCACATAACAGCCAGCAGGGTGATGCAGTGAATCACAGAGGAACCTGGTAGGCCGTCTAAGAAGGATCACATGACTCAGGCAACACCTGATACGCCAAGAGAGCACCAGTGAGGCCCTGCACACGGATTGGTTCCACAGCCTTTAGCTTGGTGATCAGGAGACTGGCACCCTGGCATGCACAGGGCTCCCTTTGGGTGCGCTCGACATGGGCTTACGGCTGTCTGCAGCTGACGTGGCGTAGCACGGGATCTGCGCACGGCTGCAGGGGTGGAGAATAAACTGACTGGCGGCAAGCCGGACAGCTTTCACTGCTCCTAGTGCGTGAGCTCTGACTGTAGTGGTCCAGCTGGCTACCTTGCTGTTTTTACTGTCATATGTACAGTGTACAGAGTACAGTGCAATTCTTACTTAAATGCCTTCTTCACAGACTAGACAAGTAGACAGATAAAGCAGTGCAACGTTACAGTAACTAACAATAAATTAACAACCAACAACAACTAAGACGTACAAGTTGGCATTTCATTGGCCAGTAGGGGCTCATCAGATAGAGAAATATGGGAACAAGGATGCGGGTAAAAGCAGACTCTGCCACTGCGGCTCTCTGAGAAAGCAGAAAGGTCAGGCCCCCCCCCCCCAGAAAAGTGCCAGGGCATCCAGTGTACGCAGCTGGCCAGGTGAGTGTGTCGGATCAAACATATGTAGCACTGCACCCCTACATATCAATACCGTAATAGGCTCGGCACCTAGCAACGGCGGCAAGCTAGCGAGATTTTTATTTGCACTTAGTTATTTTGCAAATCTTCTCACGGGGATTGGAGAGTCAGGTTTCAGACAATAAGGCGGGTGCTGTATTTTTAGCCCACCGCGAGCGTGAGAGCGCCACCAGGCGCTTGCGCGGCAGCCGGAATCACGCCGTCCCATTCGCCTCTTTGCCTCTAGTCTTATTTCCATCCCGCCTTGTCACCCGCCGTCACGGCGTCTCTTCCTTTTTTAATCTTCTTTCCTGGTCCATGAGCTCTGACTACCTAAGCATCGCTTTAATGTGAAGTCAAAGCAAAGTCTAATGCGCGGAAACAAACTGACACATGGAGAACAGGACAGGAAACAGTAAAACAGAGGCTGCGGTGCCCCCAGAGGCGGCCTGGGCGGGCACAGCGATCCCTCGGAACTGAGCGCTAACCTTGACAGGCTGTGTCTGCGATGTTCCAATTGCTTTTGCCCCCCCCGAACGTCTCTCAATAACCCCCCCCCCCCATCTGGCAAAGGGGCAACACCAAACCCCAGACCTCACCCAGCAGTGCCCTGATGTGACGTTAAAGAGATCCAGTTCAGTAAAAGAGTACCAGTGCCATATTTAACTGAAAAACAGCAATGACTTTTTTCATTAAAAAAGCGCATTCCAGCCCATCTGTTATCACAATCTTGTGTTATTTCTTTTTAAAATGAATTTGCTTCACGGATCTCAACAGCTCTGCGCGCTGGAAAGCACCGAGTCGGCCGGCAGCCTGACAGCCAGCAAAAGCGGAAAAAAATGGGAGGAAAACCCAACCCGAAACCCCAAAGGCAGAACGGGATCCGCGAAGCAGCGTCCCAGCGCACCGCCACCCCCGCCTCCCCAGGTGGCGCTGTTCGGATCTCCGGGTCATCGGGCGGTGAAACGACAAAACAAGGAACCCGACTGGCAGGCCCACAATTCCACGATCCCCCTAATTCGTAACAGCTGTCCATGGCTAAATGGAAAAATTGCTTCGTGGTTAAACATCACCACACTGGGGCAGAGGCTGCAGTTTAATTAAAAAGGACCTTTGGGGTCTTTGCTGGTGACATCAAGCATTATCATTACACTGCAGGCAAAAGGCGACGTAATATGGACATTAAAATGTGGGATATGGGCCATTAGGTCATGTGGGGAGACGGGTGCCGCATCCTGACAGGACAGGGATGCTGGAAACAGCATTCGGTGGGGAGGGACAGGACGGAGCCATCCATCAGACAGAAGGGTGGCCTTAAAAGTCTCAAAAATACCCCAGACGACAAACGAACCCAGCGGACAGAGACAGCCGGCTCTGCCCCATAACTTAAAGCCTTACGGCGGCAAGGTGACTTGTGTCCGAGGCGGGGGGGGGGTGGGGGGGTCCTGTCCTGCCTGTCTCATTCATCACAGCACTGCTCGACCCCCCCCCACCCTCGAGGTACTTCCTCCTAATCCAGGCTCACCATGTTCACTGCGTTAACAGCCCTCAGACAAGCAGCCCCCCAGTCAGAGGAACCGATCCCTGATGATCCAGCTACCCCCCGTACTTGGGCCTCTGGTTCGGTTCAGTCACTGCCAAGAAAGGGGTCCACAAACTGCTAGGCGGGACCTAACCGGCGCCAGTGCTGACTAAGCACATTTAAGCCCCCCCCCCCCGGACGCTACGGAAGTTTTCCATACTGAGGAACATCCGTTACCCTCACATACTTTACTCTTTTCTTTGCCCTGATCTTGCATCTGGTTCAGGGATTTAGGGGTGGAACCCCCCCCCCTCAACCAGCCACCCTAGGTTACAGACTCGGTGCCTGTAAATCCGTGCAGAGAGCCCCGCCTCACTGAAACGTATCATGTGGTCCAGCTGAGACACACACCAAGGATACGTCATGTGACCAAACCACATGTGCTCTGTTCTGGTCGAGCTCCCATTTTCCTTAAGCCACATGGACCGAATTCACGCACACACAGTCCATGGATTCCTATCTTTATGGGCACTCTCCATTAATTTCTGTGGCCACACCCCAATCCTAACAATGATGACCTTAACCCTAACCTTAAGTAACCAAACAAAATACATTTTTCGTTTTTTGATTGCAGTTACGGATTTTTAGAAAACTGAAGTAACCTTAGTGGGGCCTGAAAAAAATGTCCCTGTAAGGTAAAAAAATTACAGGTTTTTAACACATCGTGGGGACATTAATATAATGATTACAGAAACACGCACCTGTTAAAACACATACTTCTTTACACTGGAATAAAGCCGCATCTCTGTCTGAATCCCCCGTTTCAGGGACACTTCCTGCCCCAGGCCATCAGGTCCCCAAACAGTCACTCTCCTGCATTAGCCTCCCACCACACTGCATTGCACATTATTAAAATTCCACTTCTGCACTTTATCAGTGTTTATTTTACTATACTGTGCATCTTTATCTGCTTTGCACAAATTTATTACTTAATTATTGCTTCCTGGTTCTTACTGCACTGCAGTCTGTCCTATCCTCTCCCCTGCCACCACGCCATAAGAATTCTGAACCGAATCATACGAGACATCCCTGGGACCGTGCGGCGCGCAGCGGGGGCCGGGTGTCGGCTGAACCACGGGGCCCTAAAAGCAGCCACTTGCAGGCCCGTCGGCGTCGGCGTGCCGCGGTACATGGAGAGGCAGGCGGTCGCCCGTCCCGGGAAACGCAGTCAGCCTTATTCACAGTGGCACCTTTCAGTTACCCGAAAGGAAGAGATTAGCCATTAGTGCGATACAGACCGGCGGAAATGGCGGCCCCTTAACCCCCCCCCCCCTCGGTGGGGGCCTCTTCACCTGTCAGCGTTATCGCTCTTCGAGCAAAGGCGCGATATCACTCGCCCACCCTTCCCTTCAGCGATGAAACAAAAACCCATTCAGAATAGGCTATTAAATCAATGACTCCCCGAAACTCCCACTCACTATAATAGCTGCGCGTCACGCTAGTAACAGAAAAAGAATCCCAGATTGAAAAGCGGCCGGGAAAATGAAGAGTGCCGCTCTCCTCACGAGGCCGCCTTGCTCAGCGGGGCTCACTTTTACGCACCGGTGCCGTTTCAGAACAAAATGAAGCCTGCAGACTGACGAGGCGTTCGACTCCCCGGCCAGGAGCAGCTGCCGTCCGGATTAAGGAGGAATTCCACCCCAAAAGTAATGAAAATGACGCTTTGCCCGCCATATGCACAAGTGCATTGGAATGTGTTTTTCTCCCCCACATATCCCATCATGCTTTGCTTTTTTCAAGACACACACGCATAGAGGTGAGAGAAGGGCTTGGGGCGTGAATGCAGGGTCAGATGTCCATCCAGCGCCCCTGAGTAAATGGATATTTGCTTACTTGGCCAAGCAGGGGACTCCCACCTCCTGTGCTGCCTGGACCTGGCTCCAGTCCCCCAGCCACCAACGCAGCCCAGTACGGTTCCTCTTCTCCATCAACACACCAACGTGCCACTTATTCAAGGAGCGAAGCCCCACGAGAATCAGCTCCTCTGCTTCCAGAGTGACCCCCACCCCCCTGACCGCACCAGGACATACCCCTGCCAGGACGTGAGCTGCAGGTCTGCCATGCCCTACAAAACCTGGGCGGCTTTCCAAGCGGCTTCTACTTCCGCCACCTCTGACCTTTCTGACGGCCTTCCTGCAAGTCATGTGACCTCTGCATCGAAAATATGTGATACTTATATTAAAGGAAAGCATATAAGCTACCCATGTAGTTTAGTATAGATTTCTACACGCAGTACAGTTGGTGGATTTCCAATGCATGTTAAAGGAACTGCTTCGATTTCCAAAGTGTGATGGTTTATTACAGGCCTAACATGGTACAGTGGTTTCAGTACATTGGCTGAGGCTCTGTAACTGGCTCAGATACCAGCATAGGAGGGCATCGCAACTTTGGCTCATTGCCTCAGACAAATTCAAATTCTGTATTCCTGAGTAATTTTATTAAATATCTAATTGCCTCAGTATCTGTCTGTAAATGGATAAAAGTGCATCACCAAAGTCACTCAAACTGCAAATAACCCGCATATAAATTCACGAGAATCAAATATAAAATAATACTTTGCCGGTTTCATTGCGACTCCGCAAAGCCATATCAGAAATGGGCTTCCCAAAACAATTTTGGATATCAAGACATGAATCCCCGATAAGTGCTGGCACCTCTTATCAAATCTGACAGCCGAACAAGAACGTTTCATTCAACGTTGCCATTAATCTTCCAACGCATCAAAAACGATCGGTCTGGGTAACCTCCAGCCATCGTGTGTTTGGATAAGGGCTGGTATCCGTGGTGATGGAGTGTTACCTTCCATTAAAACCACGTCACTTTCCTATATTCCGCTGGGTGATATTATGAGCGTGGTGGCGTGCTAAATCATTGACCTTGCTTGTGAACAAGACGAAATATTCTGAAGAGCCGCTGCTCAGGCAGCTGGTCTAAGTTTCAGGCCACATCTTCGCGGCATTAGCATTCAGCTGACACTCTGAAAGGCACACCTAGCTGTGACCCACTTTTGCCTCCAGAACTGCTTCAAGGGTAGATGAGTAACACATTGAGAGGAGCCACTCTGCCCACGGCGGCTGTACTGAGCTGCTGTATTTGCACTCGTGGCCTTCCTGTTGGCTTTAACAAGTCTGGCCGTTCTCCTCTGACCTCTCTCATTAACTCGGCGGATTTGAAACCAGAGCTGCCTCTGTGTGTGTGTGTGCGTGTTTTTTTTTGCTCATTTCATCATAATCTCTGTAAACTCTAGACTCTGTAGAGTGTGGGGATCCAACGGGAGGGAAGATGTCTCAGGGATGCTGGAACCACCAGGTCCGGCGTCAGCGATGATGCCACATTTAAAATCACTCAGCCACTCCGATGCTTCGCTAAACGGAGAGCGAGCCTCTCGGCCTTGTGCCTGTGCTCTGCCGAGTCACTGCTTTGACGGGCAGTCTGTCTGCGTTATCAAGCAGGCATGCCCCTGTGTGTATATTCACCTACATGACAGAGAAATTGTACATTTTTGAAAGTCTATAATCGTGCACTGAGACATACACAGACGGAATACTTATCAGAAACCTCTCATTAAAATTGGCTCAAATTCATGATCCTCTGACCTTCCTTAACCTCCTTAGGTTCTGGTCACATGATCAAGGTCATGTGATATCTAATCTTCCAGCTTACAAAAGGAGATTCTGGAATTCCCATTTAAGGAATGTAAAGGAACTACAGAGGAGCCTGATATACATAGGAGGGGGGTCCAAATGGGCAGGTATGGGGGTGGGATTGGGGGGCTTCCTGGGACACTCACGCTCCTCCTCCTTCGGGTCCAGCTGGGTGACGCTGATGGAGAGCCGGTCCACGCGCTCCTGCAGAGAGTTCACCCGGAAGGAGAAGGCGTGCGCCTCATTGAACAGCTCTCCAAAGAGATCCTCTGCGTATTTACCTGGAGAGAGCAGCAGGAAGCAAACCTCGCGTCACTTCCTGTCAGCTCTCTGAAAAGCTGCACCTCACTGTCCTGGTGAAAAACAGCCCAACATCACCGGAAAAAAAATCTTACATAGATTTAAAAGATTCAAATACAAAATAAGAGCACTGGTTGGGATTTAGGAACCCACCAAAGAGGTAGGTGGGAGACAGTCACTGTTTCTACCTCTTCCATATCATTTATATTCTTATATTTCATATTTTTGATTCTTTATAAACCTTCTTTCCCTTAATATTCACCTTCACTTAAAAGCATCGCTGGGGAATCATACGCGTTTCAGTTACAGTGACAATAAAACTATTCTATTCTATTATATTATATTATATTATATTCTACAGCTGTGATTGGTTGAGGCTGAGCATGTGACTGGGTGGCATAATCTGTTTTGCGTAAACAGAGGCTCCCTCACTGAGGCCGCTGAGCTGGCGGATGACGTTGGCGAGGGACACGTTGGTCATGCACTCCAGCTCGTTCTTGATGCCCCGGGGCAGTGCCGTGTGGCACAGGTACCGGGGCTCGATGTTCCTCTTCACCAGCGGCATTCTGGGTCACGACGAGGGCCGGGGAGCCTGGGGAAAAGACGAGAAGCAGGACTTACAGCCCAGGACAGACACGTGTCACCGGCCTGTCAGGCACATGATGCTTCAGGAGGACCCAGTGAAAGCCAGCCAACCTCGGGCCCTCTGCCTGTCCACCTTCAGCACCATCTGGAGAAGGTCCACCGTCAGTAAGGAAGCTCTCCCAAACACACACGGCTGCCTTTACCGTCACACGGCCCGAATTAGACCAGTATAACCGACAGATCGACGTGCTAATCACTAATGAAAAGAACGTCACCGAGCCCTAACCTGTTACCCACCTCGGCGTTCGCAGTTTCCTGGTGCTTCGGGAATGTCTGCCTGGCTGACAGTGCGACCGCGAGGCCCCGGGGGGGATGGCGTGCTATTGCTGTTTGCCGAGGCTCACGTTTCCGTACAGACTTTTACACACCGTCACCCTGACAGCCAGCTGACTGCCTCACACAAAGCGGTTTTTAGTTACTTCTCCCCCAGGCCGCCCTGCGCTGCCTGTGCAACTCGGGCCTTTTTCACGCGAGAGAAGCCACCCCTAAGCTCGTTCTGTACTCGCCTCTCCTGAAATACATCCGGGTTTAAATCCTGATAGATGCTGCACCACCTAATAAAACACACATCTGGTACATAAAACACAACAGGAGAAGACCTGGAGCAAGTCAGTAATGTACAGAGAAATTCATGTTTAAATGGTCTTCATTTTAGTGTACAGCTGCGACATTATGTCTGTCAGAGAGTGTTAGCAGAGCCACTTCAGAACCTCTTCCAAGCTCAAGCCAGGATTTGCCGCAACCATCCAATATACTCATCAATTTCTGACACAAACACCAGCACACCTTGTATAACGAATCAATCTGTCATTGACTTTTTAAGCCAATTTAATTAACTAAGTGAGCTGGTGGTGAAATTTAACAAATGCGAAGAATGACTGAGGTGCCCCCGAGGAGAGGTTTGGGATCTGAAGCAGCGTTCATCTAACCACCCGGCAAGGTATCAACTTTTTGGAGAACAGAAGAAATAGTTTTCATTGTGTTTCTTTCAATTTGCATCGGGTCTAATACTAAGTTGTGTTTTGTTTTTCCTGACCACACTTACTGTCCAGGTAAATAGCTTTAAACATTTTTGACTACTTAAGACTTTTATACAGTACTGTAATGCCCGCAAACAGTCAATTATAGTCAGGCAGATAGAGGACACCTCTGGTGACAGGCCCTGATTGATGGAAAGGGCTTAGTTTGACGGCCCGCTTGACCTACTTTGAGGTGTGTGTGGAAAAGATACCACAGGGGTCCTTACTGGGGAGACTCAATGTCCAACCGCAGAGCAACCAAGCGGGGCGGGTCCAGCCCCCAGACACACCATAGGGGACCAGCGCCTAAGTTCTCCTAGCTAACTAACGCGGCATAACGAAACACTAGCATTGCTGCCAGGAAACACGTTTTTTTACACCCACCAGTGCTGTTAGATCCTGTCATATTTTCAACAACTGGAGAGACAGGAGCAAAGCACAGTAAGGATGTCGAGGTTGGGGGGGGGGGGCAAGGAAGCCGAGACTGCGGAACCTCCCAGCTGCTTTCATCTCTCCTATCAGTAAGAAACAGCTCCCTGAAGCATGTACAAAAGTGGGGGAAATAAAATAACATCCGCAAATCTCTGTTTCCCCAATACTGGAGGAAGACAGAACTGGGGTGCGATTCTGCTCTAAAGAGGCATAAATCTCGCCTTGCTCTCTCCTTCTGTGCAGAGCGGAGCTCTGAGGCCACATGTCAGTCACGGAGCACGGCGCAGGTGGAGGAGGTCACAAGAGCAGGAAGCCCAAGCGTGCATGCGCACCCCACCCCCCCAGAGCAAAATGACCTTCTGGCTCATCAGGATGGACAAATTGGACCTGTCACATCAAACGGACCTCCGACGCAGGCAGCCATGCTGTCTGTCATCGGGATTAGCCACTGCGGGAAATGTCCCCCTCCTGAATTTTTCAAAAGCTAGTTTCAATTCACCCCAGAAAACAGCATCGATGTTGACCCCACGGCAGCCCTACACCCACCTGGCCCTCAGGGACTGCTCTCTCTGATTGCATGCCTTTTGCTTCAGGGCGGTCATCGGCGGCCTCCTGCACACTGCCCGCAGGCAGACACGGACACACATAGCCCTGTGCCGTGGCTAATGGCTGGCTGCTGCTGCCAAGCTGCAGGCTGGAGTGAGGAAACTTCTTGGTTGCACTGCTGCACGGGCTTAAATTCGCTTACAGAGGCTGCAGGACAATCACTGAGCCCTGGCGTACATTTCCTCTTTGAGCGCGGTTACACCGCTTATCTGTCTGCAGAAGCCTTCTTGTGTGCAGCTGCTTCTAGGGCTTTCTCACTTCCAATTCCACGGCAGTCTGCTCTGCCGGACATTTATTTAGCCCCAAAAGCCCTCCGCTATCCCTTAACCGCGAGAATCTGTTTGTGGTGATTTTCTGTACAACTGGATCCAAACAGGCATCTCAATAATTCAATCCCACTTCCATATCACCCATAACGGCAGGGGCAATTAGCAGGAACTGTGCAATAGAACAGCACTCTGATGGTATAGCAAGGCGGGGGGCAGGGGTCCCAGAATTTAATCACCATGTATTCACAATAACTAGAGGATCCCAGAATGTGAAGTCACTGGCTGGGATGTAATACAGTCAGAGTCTGCGGTCACTGGCTGGGATGTAACACAGTCACAGTGTGCGGTCACTGGCTGAGGTACAACACTGTAACACAGTCACAGTGTGGCCACTGGCTGGGATGTAACAGTATCGGAGTGCACAGCCACTGGCTGGGATGT
>JAODKL010000109.1:1012312-1025512 GCA_026780765.1 Petrocephalus schoutedeni
TACATACACCCCACAGAGCCCTGTCCACTACATACTCACACTGCAGGCACATTACACTACATACACCCCACAGAGCCTCATGAAGTACAAATTCACACTAAAGGTGCATTACACTATATACACCCCACAGAGCCCTGTCCATTACATACTCACACTAAAGGCACATTACACTATATACACCCCACAGAGCCCTGTCCACTACATACTCACACTAAAGGAACAATACACTACATACACCCCACAGAGCCCCATCCACTACATACACGCACTAAAGGCACATTACACTATATACACCCCACAGAGCCTCGTAAACAACATACTCACACTAAAGGCACATTACACTATATACACCCCACAGAGCCTTGTAAACTACACACACACACTAAAGGCACATTACACTATGTATACCCCACAGAGCCCCGTCCACTACATACACACACTAAAGGTACATTACACTACATACACCCCACAGAGCCTACATGTCCAATACACTATATATACATCATACAGGTAAGATGCACCATAAATACCCACTATGAAGATCCAAACATCTACATACACACACTAAAGGTCCAATCCACTATAGCTACACCATATAGCCCAGTCCCCCACATAGTTTGTCTTTAGCACTTAAAAGGAACAAAAAAGCAAAGCATATGACCAAATTCCTACCAGACTATGTAACTCTATAACTGGAAGTTGTTCTTTGATTTCTTTAGTATTACATGATACTAAGGTAATCAAAGCGATTATTCTGTTTTGCACTTTTCTATAAAGCATATAGCAGTGTTTTTTTAAAGAGAGCCACAAGCTTCAAAGTACATGTCCAAATGTAAATAACAGAGTGAAATATACAACAAAAGAAACACCAGAAGAATTACAGGGAACAACTGGATATGAAGACTGCAATTACACCCTGAGTATAAAATCTTAGTGGGTAGTTTTGTCACTTCGGCCTAAAGGAGGACTGGTCAAATAACGTAATACTGGCTCCACGGCTCTCTCACTACGGACCGCATGCGTCAGGGCAAGGGGCACCGGGGGGGCATGGATGCCGGGGCAGGTTCAAGGGGGGAGGAGGGGTAGCAGTTTACTGGGGCCTCTGAATATGAACAATTGCAATTTATAGGCTCAAGAAACATCATACCCCTGCTCTGCAAATTCTACAGTGGGGACCCCCTCTGTACCCCCTGGCTCAGCAAATAGTACCGTGGAAGACCCTCTGGCCCCACGCTAACATTTTGTCAGGAGAATCTCCAGTGATGCCCCTAATGGGCGATGAAGCGGAAACAGCTTAGCATTTCATGAGATGCTACTTCACTCACATTTGGCCTTAGATATACGCTGTGAATGCTGATCTTATAGAACGTTAATGCCAAATCACCACCCTAATAATGGCTAAGTAAAGCACTGCCAGGCACTACTCAATAGGCCTTTAAGCATCCAATATAGGTGTGAGAAGACATCGTAATCTAACAAGTCTGGAGGCTCATTTATTTGTGCTAACACAACGGTTCTCCGGGCCGCTACTGGCAGGCCACAGGGCTCCCAGCAATCTGCAAGCGGCTAACAGCCCTGGTACTAAGAGAAAGGCTAAACTGGCTCAACCAGCGTAATAATTAGTTCAATCGGGTGAATAAGCACTCTGGCGGACTGAAAACACATATACACAATGTGACCGAACAAAATTGTGGTTTAGGGGAACTCCCTACAACAATCAATATAAATGTGCATTTTCTTTGTTTTCTAAAGAATTCAGTGTTTCATTTATCTTCCAACCATTTATCCCATTCAGGATTACAGGGACTACAAAGTATTTATTCTTTTAAATTATGAATGACCCAGTTATCCCTTTTATCTCATTAAAAAACTGGACTAATTCCAAAGCAAATGTATTTCACTCTGTTTAGGTTTCATTAGGAATTAAGGATAAGAAAAATATTTTAATAGAACGCATAAAACTGTGGCAGGGCATTTAAAAAAAATCCTAGACACAGCTCTTTTTTTTCTACTGAAAGAAAAATCTTTCATAATATATTTGGTTTCTGCGTAATTTATTCAGATTTATTCAGACACCAGCTCCATCAAAGCCAGTGAATGTAGAGCCTTGCAGGTACCGTCAGGTTGACACCCTCCAACCCGAGGGGCGTACAGCATACCGTCCCTCTGCAGCAGCCATCCATACACCCCCCCATCCATCTAAGTGAAAGGGCTAGTAATGGCCTAATTTAATGCTAATGAAATCACACCTTATATCGTTGCCCATTTATCTTATTTTCTGCCAGTGAATCTTTTTTTTTTTTCAATGAAAAAAGTACAAATTAACCCTTTCCAAGCACCGCCCGTAGTGTATCTGCAACTAGGTCCAGCCATCCCGGTGGCCTGCGGGTAACAGGGGAAAACACTAAGAATTTAAAAATAAAAAATTGGCTAACTGGGGCGATTGCTGAATGTCACCTGCGCTGTAATGAAGGTGATGGGCAACGATCGACCTCATGGTCGTTTAAAGTGCAAAGAAAATCAAGCCGATTTTTTTTTATTTGCCAATATAAAAAAGTAAATGGACATAAAAAGCACAGAATATTTTTCTTTACTGCCGTAGCTCCTTTTTAATCTGTCGCTCGACGAAGAAGGGAATACTTTAATGTGAACAGCACTGACACTATCATGTGTTTTTAAATAAGCGTTTCATTTTATGTGTTGGTAAAAATTACAACAAAGTAATTGCCATTTATACAGTATTGAAAACAGGTAATGCCAATCATAATTAAATGTTCTGGCTAACACGATCCAGTAACGTATATTTCATTTACACATGTAATAGGAGCCGTGATTCTGCAGCGATCGTGGCTCAATTTGTAACAAACCTTTAGATTGTCTTTTGTAAGGAAATAAAAAAACTATCATTAGATAGGATTACAGCGCGGTCACGTTGCATTAATGTACATATTCCGCTTTACCAAGAAATCAGGTCAATTTCGCTGCCGCGTACTGAACGGAAAAAAGATAAGTACAGGTTCCTGATGCATGGATAAAATAAAATACACCGAAAGACACGGTATATCCAGCGAACTCAAAAATAAATATTTCTGTGTGTCACATTTCTTGTTAAGATTTTGGAAAAGACTCCGCCAACTTCTATTAAGTGGCATAATTTCGCAGAGCAGGTTACCGAAGCTTATTGTATATTTTACTAACCTGCGATGACCAGTTCAATTAATGGCTCTCCGCGTTCACGCGCAAAGTACTGTAGCAGAAGCGCCGTGGACGCGCACGCCTCCTCCGCCGCTAGCGGAGATTTTTTACAATGCACATTGTATCGGTGATACATTTCGGATTTTCAAACGTTCTCCCAAAACACTCACACAACAGTCTACTTTCGCCTTTAACTATTTGCATCCGCTCGTTCTATTTGGACAGCCCGCTGCATAAGTTCTATCCTTTGATTTAAAAAAGAAAATGTGCCTAACAAATGACTATACACAAGAATACACAAAAAGACTGAAAATTGGTTGTAGCTACGCAGTTCGTCTATCAAATGTGCCAATGCGAGCTATTATATAACTTGGTAGCTGCAAAAAACAATAGCTTAAATGTGATAAAGGTTATACAAAACACGGCGTCTCTGGTAATGGCACTGAAATATGAACTGAAACTGAAAAAAAATGAAAAGGATGCTTTGTTTTCTTCCATTGCATTGAAAAAGACACGCCATCCAGGTTTCAGATTTCACAAAGCCATCTTCCAAAATGTTTTTTTTTCCCTTTGCTGTAGAATAATAGTATCTCCTGCCCCCCTTTTTTTACTAGTTCGCTAGCAACTGTAAAAATGACATGAAAGAACACGGTCGCATACAGAGGCTTGGCCGGGGCTTACATTTAATTGTGCTGTCATATATAAATTTTCTGGCATTTTTTTTTTGCACTTCGGTTGTTCTCAGAAATTATTGTTGCTGAATGCAACTCTACGCCAGCATTATTGCAGAAACGTCTCGTACTAAACAGCGCTAAATGCACTTATCGCAGCCCCACGGCGATGCGGTGCGCTTTCTTACTGGCTACATAGCTTCGTTAGCAGCTACCAGCTAATCATAATTAGGAGGCGGTAAACCTAGAATACAGATGTGAGAACCCCCTTCCCCCGCAACTACATATGATCATTCCCAAGGTCCCCAAGCGGGTGCTTTTCGATGGGGGAGAAATTGCTAGTTGCCTAGCTTGCAGCTTGCTAAACAAGAAAAAAGAAACACTAAAACTTCATCAAATAATTACTTCTGCGACAAAGAGAAAACCGCATCAATGCCATAATTTCCCACTCGCCGCCCGGGGCACATGCAACCTATCTATACATAAAATCTTAGTTTATATTCCCACATATAATCCCAGGTATGTGTCCAAAATGCCTAGGTAATTAAATCTACCAAGGACATAAAACTTCATTCGACAGAAAAAATAGGAGCAACTTGGCTAAGCCGCTATTTCCAATAATATATTAGTAGAGACAGCGGATGGCTTTGCAGAAGGCTGTACCTGAGAATTTGTCTGTTCGCTTGCTGCTTTTATATTCTTGCCATTTCGCGCAACTTGCAAAAACCTCGATCGCCGTCGTCCTCTCCTGTTCAGATATCCAACCCCATCCCACACCGTTGTATTGTCAATACTAGAATAATATGAACCTCGCTCGGGATAACAGCAATGGATCAAGTCACAATCCCCGTCTAAGAAGGGACCAAAAAGGTGTGAGGTAAAGGAGAAAAAACATTAAAGAGACAACGCTGCTCCTTGGCTTGCAGATAGGAGTTTGAGGCTACCTTGATACAGTACAGGCTTCGTAAATTAAATAATCCTTTTTTTCACGGTTACAAAATATTAGTCGTTCTTGTTCATACATTAACCTCTCATTCTTCATGATGGTACATACCACGCTTTATTGTTGGAGAACTGCCCAGCACAACCCAACCAAAATCAGACGCAACGCCCCCTAATTGCATAACGCTTTCTGATTGGATAATTTCCGGATAAGGCCGCCTATGTTGACATGGCTGTCCAATCCCAGGTAAAGAGGCGGGGAACACCCGGGGTTGTAGGTTTATGACGATTATTGCTATTGATAAAATGAATAAAACAAAATGAAAAATCGATGGAACTTATTCTCATCGCAATACATAGGAACAATACCTACATTTGTGGTCGTACATAGATTTTCTGACAAGTGCTTTATCTAGTGTGTGTAGCATACTGTAATT
Source organism: Petrocephalus schoutedeni (assembly GCA_026780765.1). Classification (NCBI taxonomy): domain Eukaryota; kingdom Metazoa; phylum Chordata; class Actinopteri; order Osteoglossiformes; family Mormyridae; genus Petrocephalus; species Petrocephalus schoutedeni. The sequence goes on from JAODKL010000109.1 coordinate 1,017,558, forward strand.
GTTGTTTGCAATACAACATTTAATTGCTGTATAATTTAATAAAACATTATTTTTCGGCTTAGTGTTAATGTCCAGGTTATATTTCTAATGTCTGTTAATTGTTCTCATTGCACTATTGCCCATATTGCACGATTGTTTACTGATTCGTATACGGTTAGTTCTTTATATTATACTTAGAGGCGACTTTATTGATCCCCCTGAGGCGGGGAAGGGATTCGTTGGGACCAGCAGTAGGTATACAAATATAAAGAGGATAAACAAACAAAAAACAGCAGGCATTATGAATATTATGTGGATCAGGTACACTGGACATATTTATAAGTACATATAACAGGAGTGCAACAGAATCTGTGCGGAAAGGCATGGGGTGCAGACAGCTTATTTTTAACATAATATAACAGTTGGTATGAAGGACCTCCTGAAGTGCTCAGTTCTGCATTTGCATGAAACTCCCCGTTAGTCCCGTACTGAGGGGATGAGCCACATTTTCAATGATGAAGTGTAATATGTTCCCCACTTCCTCTACATCACAACCTACAGCGATATTCCAGTGGAAGACCAGTGAAAGAACTGGCCCTAATAATGATCCTCTTCAGCCGAGATTCCTTGTTTTTTATGCTGCCTCCCCAGCAAGACTCAGCACATGTCAGGGTGCTGCCCGCAGCAGACTGGTGGAACATGTGTAGCAGTTTGCTAAATAAGGTGTTTTTTTACTTAATATTGTGTGTGGTTGAAAGGGTAAGCACTGCGAAACACTTGTTGCACATGTGCAATAAAAAATTTACCTTGAATAATATGCATACCGACGAGAAACAATTGCATGGTCATTTTTTTAATATTCATTCATTATTTTTGGGACAGACCTGGCATTTAAGATCGTCTGCGTAAGGGGATAAATGTAACTTGTTTTACCACAAATCTCTACGAATATACAACGACTATCGTTAAAGATAGCGATCAACCAATTGGAAAAGAGAGAACGTTGTATTTTTTCTCCGCACTTTTTTCTAAATGGCTTATATGTCCTCTGTGAACTGCTCCGGTCAATCACAGTTGAGTCCGCGCTGTGTGCTACTCAAAAGTATTTTCCGCCAAGTGTCCTGAAAGGTACATACAAATTACCGAGAGTCAGACTATGCATTTATTTAACTGAATGCATATAATTGAGGTTATACGTATTTTACATTTGATTTTATGATATAGCTTGCCCTGGGAAACAGTAAATAGTAGCGTCGACTTTATGTGCAGGATACTATTTAACATAATCGTCGACTGTTAGGACTTTCCTTGCCGGATATTTACTGAATCCAAGATGTCGGCCGTCGTGGGCTCTCTCGTGTCTTACGAGACTGATTCTGATTCGGATAATGAGACGCGGACCGACGCCAGTCCCGAAAAAACAGATCCTGATGCGACAGCTCATCTCCTTCCTTTAAAATGTGGCAAAAATACTTCGTTAGTGGTTCTAAATTCAGCACCGGAGGTGGCAGTAAAGGTGAGATGCTACGCAGACGTAGCGCAGTCTGTTATGAAACCGGCTAACGTTAAGTAATTATCGTCGAAGTTAAAGCATTCCCTGGACTCGGCCAACGTTTATGTGTGTTGAAGTGGCATCTGAATTATATTGGAGTGTTTCTGTATTTGTAGTTTATCTGCTGTCAAGGGTCTAAGCGGCTCGTCAGCCGCCTGTGGGTAACTGCGTGGTATGTCTCTTTCGGGATGCGTTTGTTCTGTTACGTAGATTTATAATTAGATTCGTGATTCTACCGTCGTTACACCAAATAAGCGAATGACTGCCTTTCTGTTTGGCAATTTTAGCTGGCCAATTATTATCTGGCATGGCGAAATGGATACCAGACCTTATAACAATTGTGCTTGCCCACAAAGTACTAGCTGTAAGCAGTCGGGTTTTTACGTCGCGTATTTCTCTCGATGAATCAACAGACCTGTTGAAGTATTGGGAAAACTGCTTTTTTACTCCCTGATAATGTCCTTTTATTACAGGAAGATGTGGAGACAGGAACTCATCTGGATCCTTCCCTTAAGGAGGTCACCTATAACCCAACATACGACACCATGTTTGCCCCAGAGGTAAGCATCTTTGTAGTTAGCCGTTTGCTGGTGGTAATCCCAGTGTTAATACAATGGTTTTTATTCACTGATGGGGACTTCTAAGCACTTATATAAGTCGCTAAGGGTGTCTGGCAAATGCTGTAAATGTATAAGATTTTCTGTTAAAAGATCTGTGTTGTATGTCCATTTACATACAACACACATTATAATTTTTTATATTCCAGTTTGGTCCAGTGAACCCATTTAAAACGCAGCAGATGGCAGCTCCCAGGAATATGTTGTCTGGCTATGCAGAACCAGCACACGTTAATGACTTCATGTTCGAGCAGCAGAGAAGAACCTTTTCCACCTTCGGTATGTCCTTTGGACAGCATCTCCTTTTTGACTCTGAGAAAGATGTCTCTATAGTGCAGGTCTCTTGTTGGTTTAAAGCGATTTCATCCTTTCTGCTTTGGGCATTGTCGTGCATGAACATGCCGATCCACAGAGGAGTACATTCGGTACTGGCTTTGTTTTGGAATTGTTAATCTTAACAAAGTCTACCTCAATGCTCTAAAAAGTGTACTCATGAAATTTGGGTTTTGAGTATTCCCTGTTATTCTTATTGTGTGAATTTTACGTAACAGAAGGTTTTATGGGATCGTATCTTTGGAATTATAGTAGAAAAGAAAAGTTTTAACTCAATGTCCTGAAAAAACTTTAGCACTCTGTGATAAGAGGCATGTCTTCTCCTAGGGTATGCGCTCGATCCATCTGTGGACACCAGCCAAGTTTCATCCAGCACCTATATCGGCGCTGTCGAAGAAGCTGAGAAAAACAAAGGTACTTCATTCCAGCGGGAACGGCAACATTCGTTCAGTAGATCCTTCCAACATATGTGCTCATACATTAAGTAACAGTACAGTGATGTTTGGTGTCAGGCCGTGCAATGGAGACGTCTCACCCGTCAGCCAGCAGTGGCCTCCTATCAGTCTGTGATCCATGTCAAACACGCATCCTCTCTTCCGCAGGCCTGACGGTGTTTGAGTCCAGCGCCAAAAAGCCAGAAAAGAGGAAGAAAGTCAAAGGCGGCGATGCGTCAGAAATCGATGGCTTCCTTGGGCCTTGGGCAAAATACGTGGACGAGAAGGATGTGGCCAAGCCATCGGAGGTGAGTGCCTTATGCTGTAAGCTCCGCCCTTTTCTTTTGTGGCTCCACCTCCAGCACTGTCATACGTTCTCTTGGGATTGCATTTGGGGTAAAGGGACAATTGGCTAGGAGTGAGAAAAAGGCATCCAATTAGAGAGGGTCCAGTATGAAGGATTTAAAAAAAAAAAAAAAAAAAAAAGCAATTTGCCTTTATCACCAATAAAAACAGGGCGTTGTTGGTTGCCACCAAAGCAACATGATTTTCAGTATAATTTTTTCGATCTAGGCTGCATCAAATGGGTGTTTGTTATGAATGCGTGAACATGAATGACCCCACAGTGCTGCATTCTGCCGGCTGTGGTGTGTTGGATAAGCCACTGGGCTTTTGTTGAGCGTTCCTGTCTGTTATGCGGCTCTGTGTAGAGGCAGCCAATTGTCGTCTTCTGTGTTTCTCCTGTCTTGCCAGCAGCTGCCCTCCGCAGCGCATGTTCTCGTCTTGACCTTTGCCCGGAATGTGCATGTTCTGGCCTCACATCGGCTCTTCAGGCACAATCCTTTGTTCTTGTCAAATGACTTCTCCTAAGGATTTAAGCTTCTAAGCTTGAACATGCCGTTCCAAAAGGTCCTCGTTAACCTGCGGGCTCCCCGAGTGCCGGGTGACATTTTTGGTAGTCCAGACGGATGCGTCAGCAGGGGTGCAGTGAGATGGTCATTTACAGGGTTCCATGTTCCCTTGTTCTCCTTACAGGAAGAGCAGAAGGAGTTGGATGAGATCACCGCTAAGAGGCAGAAGAAGGGCAAGAACGAGGAGGAGTCTCCCGCGGAGGAGAAAACCATTCTTCATGGTGAGGGGGGGGTGTGCACTGAGGCATAGATCAGAGGCTCAGCCCAGTGGGTCCCCCTTCCTGGAGTGGAGGCACCCTGCTGACCCTCCCGTGTGGTGTTTTGTGGGTCAAGCTTTAGAAAGGTGGAGGAAATGTGGATGGTGGGTCGCACACCTGCAGGAGCGTGAGGCTGAGAGTGCGGCGCCCCCGCTGGGCTTGAGGGCGAGAGTGTGGCACCCCCGCTGGGCTTGAGGGCGAGAGTGTGGCGCCCCCGCTGGGCATGAGGGCGAGAGTGCGGCGCGCCCACGGGGCATGAGGGTGAGAGTGCGGTGTGAGGGCCTTTGTGGGACCCTCCGTTTGTCGAGCATCAGAATCACCTGCTGTTCTGCTCTGGGGATTCTCTGACAGAGGGGGCCTTTGCTCAGGCTGCCCTGATGCTTCTGCTTCCTGTCTTCTGCGGATCTGACCAAGGTTCCTTTGCATGCCTAGAAGCCTCCTGCCTTCCCTCCCGCCGCCTAACTGCACGCTCTCCTCCCACAGTCAAAGACGCGTACGACTACCAGGGCCGCTCCTACCTGCACGTCCCCCAGGACGTCGGCATCAACCTGCGCTCCGCAGACATTCCTGACAAGTGCTACCTGCCCAAAAAGCAGATCCACGTGTGGACCGGACACACCAAGGTGAGTGTGCGCCCCCCCCCCCCCCCTTCCCGGCTGCCTTCCTTAGGAGTACAGCCATGCACATTGTCGTCCGGCCGGGGGTCCGTCTTGACTCCGCACCCAAATGAGTCTCTTCTCAAGTTCATTTTTCCTGTTTGTCGCTCTTTTCCGGAATACCGGGAACGTGGTTTCTGGCTGTGTGCTCCCTGAGCTGAGCCGAGCTGAGCCGAGGAGAGAGAGCGTTCAGTTTGCTTTTATTTTGGATTCGATCAGAGTGCTTCGGCGTGACGGTGCTGGAAGGTTAAGACACTCCCAGCAAATGGACCCATTAAAAGGTCATCAGACTCAGCGGTACCGGCGTGGGAGGTGGCAGCTAGCTGGCAGTAGGCCCAGTCAAGCTTCAGCCAATCAGAGGAGGGCATGCCGTTACGCACCAAGCGCTGCTGTTGGCACAGCGCTGGGCTTGGCGGAGCAGTGTACTTTTTAAGTTGCGCGCAGCTGGAACATGGCCCCCGGTCTGTCGTCGGAACACCCTGACCCAGGGGAGGGGAATTGCAGGCTGGGGGCCGCTCGGTGCTTCCTCGCTGACCGTGTCCCCCGCCGTTGCTCACCCCTCCCCCCCTCGCCGCACCCGCCAGCTCTTGCAAGCCGCCTCGTGGGGGCGGGCTTCCTGCGGCCCGCCTGCCATCTCCTCTAACCCTGTGACCCCTCTCCGGTCAGGGCGTCAGTGGCATTCGCCTCTTCCCCGTCTCGGGTCACCTGCTGCTCTCGTGCTCCATGGACTGTAAGATCAAGGTGAGTCTCTCCTCCTGCTTTGCACTAGTGCCTTTGTCTTATTTAAATATGACGTTTTATTAAACTTAATCGCACTTCGATGGTTTAGCCTTCAAATCAGTCACCCAGAAAGTCTGCTCTCTGCATTTGAGTTTCCCATAGTAATAGAATAAAAGACGGTGGAAGTTTGAAAGGCTTTAAAAATTTTGTTTGTTATAAATGTCACTTCTGTCTGGGTCCATGTGTGTGTGTGTATTTTAATTGTTGAGAGATTTCATTTTGGCTGTATTTTTATCCTTATCCCTGTAAATGTTAAAGAAATTTATTACTATGCTTCTTTTAATGCATTTTACGGTTAAATTTGAACCGATTCTATTCAGAGGGTATTTTCTCTGGATGAGAACAGGCAGGACGCTGTTAATGTCACATCCTGCCCTCTGCCAGCAAATGTCATCTTAAATGGCTCGCTTTGTAATAATGAAAACTCACGACCATGTGGAAAGATCAAGCTCGCATGCAACGTTTGCTGGCGTCCGTGAGCCAAACGGGACCCAGCTGGCCTCCGTCTCGGGTGTAATTAGGAGGCCTGCGTTTAAGAAGGGTGGTTAGGATTCCGCATGGGGCTTCATGGCAAACCCAGAGCCCTCTGTATAGAGATACCATATCACTGCTTATGCTGAAGCCCCAGCTGAGCCACGATCACGAGCCTCTCCTCTGCTTTCAGCTCTGGGAGGTGTACGGGGAAAGGAGGTGCATTCGCACGTTTATTGGTAAGTGCCTTTTTCTCTCTTTTCTTCAATGAACAAGGATTGGTCAGTAGGGGGCATTGTAGACTCCATGGTTGTGGGTTCGAGAGAGAGTGTGTTTGGACTTTGCGTGTTCGTATGGCTTTCTCCCACCGTTCATAGGCCCCCCACCCCCCCCCCCCCAGTGGCTAAATGTGCAGTTAGGTGAGTTGGTTTCTCCAAATCGCCCTAGTCGGTATGTCTTTGAGTTGTGATGGACTGGCATCCTCTCCAAGGTGCCTTTGACTGCTGGGGACAGGCCACTGGGTCACCGAGACCTAGTGCATACAGCAGTGGACTGCTGGGGATGAGGCTTCCTCTCTGTGTAAAGTCTGTGACCCCCCCCCCCCATTCTGCATGTTCTGACCCCAGATTGCTCTTTGGCTGTATGTTGTTTGATGCTTGGGACTTCCTGGGTAGGTTCTAGGCCACTTGCTCCGTGATAGGAATAAGTGGCTGCTGGTGATAGAGGGAGAGCCCAGTCGCGTGCCGCTGCTTTACACAATTACCGCGGTCGGGACGATGGCAGGCGCCGCGGCGGGCTTGCTCGCCTGCCGTAATTGGGGCCCCAGGCTCTCTCATGATTACCTTTGTGGATGCCCCTGTTTTCTTTTGATTGAGGAATGTTTCCCCTCTGGCTTTGGATGAGAAAGACAGAGGGAAAACAAAACAGCTTCTGGTCTGGGGGCTGGCTGGCCCCCCTCCTTCCCGTGGGGGGGGGGGTCCTTGGGCTTTCGTTAGAGCCAGAAGGCGATGGCCCTTAACGAGTGCCGGGTTCAACTGCAGTTTCACTTGTCCTTGCGTGGGGGCCGCTTGTCACTTATCTGTGATTTATCGTGTACCGTCTGGGAGCAGTTATAACGTTACAGCTGAGCCAGGAGCATCCTGTTGCCTTTCTGCTGGAAAATGATCTGCTTTGTGACATCCTTTAGGGTGATGAAGATGGAGCTTGCGGGGTTAATCGGCTGCGATCTGGGTACTTTAATGCAGAACGTGGTGGGCTGATATTGGTCGGATACGGTTGTTTCATTCAGTGTTTTGTGCGGCGTTTATCTGATTTACGGGTAGCTCTTGCCATCGCCTTGTGCATTCCCTTCTGTCCCGAGGCTGTTCCAGCTTCACTGCTTTCCTGCCTCAAACAGAAAACGTGTGATTCTGTGAAGTGGTGCGTGTGTTAATTGCGCATGGTGTGTGAGAGTGTGGGGCTCTGGGTCAGCCCAGCATCCCATCCTGGGTTTCCCCTGCCCCGGACCCTGTGTTTCCTGGGATAGGCTCCAGGACGGCCATCCGTCTGCCCTGGATGAGCAGTGAGGTGAAAGCACACTTGTGTCGTTATCAAAGATGAGCTCTGCCTGCACGTGACCGTCTCCCCCGCATCCGTCTCTCTCTCCCAGGGCACAGCAAAGCAGTGCGTGACATCTGTTACAACAACACGGGCACACAGTTCCTCAGTGCCGCCTACGATCGCTACCTTAAGCTGTGGGACACGGAGACCGGTGAGTACTGAGCCATGCGCTGCAACCACTAGCTCCTCGGGGACCCCCCAGACAGTTCACTTTTTTGCTACCTGGAGCTGGGATAGGAGCAAAAACATGGACTGTCTGGCAGGGAGCTGGGAGGGGAGCAAAAACATGGACTGTCTGGCAGGGAGCTGGGAGGGAAGCAAAAACATAGACTGTCTGGCAGGGAGCTGGGAGGGAAGCAAAAACAT
>JAODKL010000109.1:1030389-1061792 GCA_026780765.1 Petrocephalus schoutedeni
TCAGAAAGGCCCCCCCCCCCCCCCCCCAAACACCCAGGAAAAGACTCCTGTCTCTGCTCGCCTGTCTCATCTTCCTTGGTAATGACTCTCAGCTGGGCTAGTGGCGGTTGGTTGGGGGGGGGGGGGGGGTCCAGGCCAGCTTTGGGAGCACAGCTGCAGCACTCCCCTGTTCCCCTACTTGGGCCCCTTGGCCTACTCGCACCCCTCTCCCCCCGTAGGAAGAGGGCACTTTGGGAATCCACGCCGTCCGAGCCGCACTCACCCAAAGTTACCTTTTAACTCCGAAGGATTGCGGCGTGTGGATCCTGTGGTGGGGGGTGTGGCTTATGGCAGGAAGTATGTTTGGAGACTAAAGCCCCCCCCCCCACCTGCAGCGCCTCCCCCCCTGAGGGTCGTCTGAAGGAGAGCTGAGGCATTATCGCTCTTGGGCGAGCATCTCCTCCCAGTACAGGCAGCAGAGCTGATTAGGTCTGTCACGGCTGAGGACTCTGGTCTTCCTGCGGGATGAATGAGCCTGATGTACGAGTGTCGCGGGCCATCCATCTGCTGCCAGGATCAGCCTCCCCCCACCCTGCCACCCTCACATGCTCTCTCTGTCTCGCAGGGACATTCCAGTGGACTTCAAGTACATCGCTGAGCCCAGTATGCATTCCATGCCAGCCGTAACTCTTTCGCCCAACGGTAAGTGTGCGGCGTCCCACCCCCCCTCTTCCGTGGCATGTTTGGCCCTCGAACCCCTCTGTTCCTTCTCCCCTCTCGCTCTCCCCGCATGATTAATTTGACAGCTCGACATACAGACTTTTATTTACAGGACAGGAAATAGCTGCATGCTAACATTGTTCAAAATATTTAGATGATTTACTCTGGCTTGTTTATGTGCCTGGAATCGTCCACCTCTCTCGTGGATCATCTCAGGATCCACATTATTTACTAACTTTAGTCCAGCAGTTGGGAGGCGGCTCAAGCCAGCCTCGTGCTCTGAGCTCGCCATCCCAGGAGGGTTTCGGCTGTCTTCAGCAGCCACATGAACAGGTAGAGCTTGTGTGGCATCGGAGCATTTGTGGAGATTGACCGACTGTACTATTCGGACTGCAGGCAAGTGGCTGGCCTGCCAGTCCATGGACAACCAGATCCTCATCTTCGGAGCACAGAACCGGTTTCGCCTGAACAAGAAGAAGATTTTCAAGGGTCACATGGTGGCTGGCTACGCCTGCCAGGTGGATTTCTCCCCAGATATGAGGTATGACTGACTCTCTCTCTCTCTCTCCCTCCCCCTCCATGCAGTATCCAGGACACACACTGCATGGGCCGGTTTAATCCGGCCTCATGAAACCTCTTCTAGCTCATTGAAATGAGTACTGCAAAATTGTGCATTTAGTAAAACCTGAAAGATGCTTAACACAGAGGTGAATTGAAAAGTGTCTTTGCCTCCGGAATCGGTAGAAATCGGCACTAGTGTTAAAAATAGCTATCTTTGGAAATTTAAACTCAGTGTGGAAATGTGAGTGTAACTTGCAGAAGGATGCATCCTCCTCCTCTGTTCGCACGTGCATATTCACCGTTTACCTAGCAGTCGCTTTCGTTGTAGGACGCACAAGCCAGGCAGGTGCTCCAGATCCAAGCATCCATTACGCAGTGCCCCCATGCCAGCAGCTCCCTCGTGCTTTATGGGGGGGGGGGTTCTCGTGGAGCCCCCCAAGATCACTCCAGAAGGCTGAGCTCACTCAGCCAGTGTGGGCCAGCTGAGCAGACAGTGTGGTCGATGCTGCCCTAAACTGAAAATGGGCCCGCCGGGGGTAGTGCATGAGGACGTGGCACTGATGTCCCCCGCTAACCTGATTCTCCCCCCCCCAGCTATGTGGTGTCGGGCGATGCCGATGGCAAGCTGAACATCTGGGACTGGAAGACCACCAAGCTTTACCACCGCATCAAGGCGCATGACAAGGTCTGCATCAGCGCCCTCTGGCACCCCCACGAGACCTCCAAGGTCATCACCTGCGGCTGGGACGGCCAGATCAAGCTTTGGGATTAGGACTGTGGGGCTGGGCCCGGGCGGCGGGGGGCTCCCTCGTGCTGCGTCTTGTCTCCCGTGTCCTCCTACGTGTGGGACTGGCATCCAGTCCTACCATCGCTTCTCTGTACCGCTGGCTTCTGCGGGACCGCCGCGTTCGGGGTCTCCCTGAGTGACCTGCAGCTCCATTTCTTTTAACGGGTGATGATGCTGTTTGGGTTTTAACGCGCCGACCATGCCGTGACGACAATAAAATTTTGTACATTTCCATTAAGTGATTTCCAGAAATGTGTCCTCTGCGTTTGTACGCTTTATTTGGTCTGACAGCATTGATACCAGCCTGTCACTCCTGTGTAATTCACATCCAATATTTCACCGTGAATGACGCTTTAGGTGATGGTGGCGCCCTCCGGTGTCTGTATGTAGGACTGTATGTGTGTGGTATTTTATGGCGTTGTAAACATTCCTGCGGCTTTGATTTTGACTGGGGTTGTTACGGTCTGTTAGCGCTCATATAGCAATTTGACTTTGAACTTTTTTTTTTTTTTTTTTTTAAGAATCTCACTTTAACATTCATTAAATCAACTTAACAGGGCTGTCAGTGTCTCCCACCCCCTGTTTTATGAAAAAATTTTTCACCCATCAAAAAAATATTGAATTAGGTGTTAGGTGGCTATAGACTGTGGTCTTTACACCTCACTCTGCCAAAAGAACATCAGGTCTTCATTATTTCAGAATTAGCAACAAAGGAATGAATGTAGTGGTCCTGGGGGGCGGGGGAGGTGAGCTAATCCTAACAGCGGCCAGCTTGACATTTTAATATCCAAAGGCGTCATAATTATTTAGTTGAAGCCATTTTCTCTCCCCTGACCTGGGAACACGCCGAGATGCTTGTTCCCTCGTCAATAATTTGACCGCGGCCTTCTGCAATCTGCTTCTGCCCTGCGGGACACGGGCGTCCGCAGGTACTGCGGTTCGCTACATCACGAAGACCGACAAAGTCAGTCACAGTACACTGTGTCCTGGCACCTGGATTCCCTGCCGGAGCCCCATCCCACCTGAATGCTGCAAAGCAATTAAAACTGCTTTAACAAAGCGAATTTCCGTCAAAAAAAAATACTGGTCTGCAATTTCAGAAAGTTCCTGTGACGCTGATGTTGGCTGCGTCGCGGTTCAGAGGGGGCAGAAATGTTTATAAAGACCTCACTGACACTGTGGAAATCTTTGATGCAGAAAAGGTGGGAGTGAGTTGTTTTTCTGTCAGTGAGCAGAGGTGACAGGGTCAACTCAAGTAAATTAATTTTTTGCCCTGTTTTGGCCTTTTGAAGTTCAAGCAATCAAAACCTTGTTGAGTTAGAGAACACCATAGCAGTGATTTTCCTTTGGTCACTCTCAGTTACACACTTCCAGCAGGCTTCAGGCCTGTTTCAGCTCACTGGCTCCCCCTTTGGCCAAGTTCAGAAGAGCCACCGGGGCAGCTGAGTTACTCCAATCCCATGGAGGCATTGAGACATCTAGAGTTTTATCTAAATGGGCCACACAAAGATGGACTACACCGCCCTTGGCAGCTCAGGGAAAATGGCCCAGCTTCTGTTTTATTTTGGGTGGTCGGACACCAGAAGGTGATGTGAAGTCATGGAAGCACCATATGTCAGAGGGTGCAGGGAGTGGCTGAAGGCCACCTCGGCGTGGTCTCAAACGACGAGGATGTTACATAACGACACACCAGTACCTTTGTCAGTAGCCTGTGTGGAGCTTCAGTGAAGCCTCCATCTAGAGTTGACCCAGCCCAGGATGTAGACGCTGCTGGTGTTGAACACGTCCTGGCGCAGGAAGAGGCGTGGCCTCCCACCATCGCTGTGGCTGTAGAAGAGCTGGAAGTGGCTGTGCTCCAGTTCCTTCAACAGGCTGAACCAATAGCGTACCACGGTGGCGTCGTCCCCGCCCACCTCGAAGCCAGGCCAGTGCAGGTGCACCTCCAGCAGGAGCTGGCCGATCCGCGGGAGGACGTTGTCGAGAATCAGGTTCTCCAGGATCTTCCACTCTGCACTCTCCATGTCGGCCTTCAGCACGTCGACCTGCACACGCGGAGAGATGAGCAGATGTTCGTTATGATGCCATATGCCGCTTTCATTCGGTTTGATGCACAAACAAGCGGCTCTTTTATCCATAGCAAGTCGCAGACTGTGACATTTAATACCCTTTTACCCACATTAATATAGATTTATTTTTTCATGGAAGCAATTTAGTTTAAGCACTGTAATTACACTGGAGGCACTTGTGGGAACACAGAGCAATAGGTTGCCAAACATAGGGCCATAATTGATCTACATCAGTACAGTGTTCCCATCTCATTGAGCATATCTAGAATGGCAACCGTAAGCATTTAATGTGTTGATGCTTCGTTAATCTAGGTTTTAGTTTAAGCAAAATATCTTTGTTTACCTACACATTTCCTGCAGAATTGCTCTGCTGGGAAATAATTTTGAGCTGTATCAAAGCTGTTATGGTGCTCGAGTCCATGAATTTCCAGATTTTCAAGAAAGCAAAATGCAAGCGCCTCTGGCCCCATAACTGAACAGGATGGCTTTGCATACCACTGGCTCACTTTCTGACAGTTTTGTCCTTCGACGCCAACCAGCTTCAAATCTTTATGAGAGACAGAGGTTCCCACCGTGTGGCCCAGTCAGGTCATTATATGTGCGCCTGTGATTGCCCTTCAGCAGTGCAAGTGTTCCTGACAAAAATTAGCCCTTCACTCACCTGGGAGTCAAAGAGGATATGCAACCCACACTGCGGCTATGCAGAAACCACTTTGGCCACGGCATGCACCGAGCCACTGGTGGTTAAAACTGAAAATGCATTAGTCTGTAAGCTGAAGGCCAGATCTACCTTCACATGACCTGCCCAGGAGATAAATTACCAGTGCACTACTAATATGTTACTGTGAACAATATTCCATGTGTTTACCGGCAGATGAAAGCTCCAAAGTCACCGTTGACCCTTTCCATGGCCTGGTAGCTTGACCAGGCAAATGACTACAATATTTGGATAGAGATGTATTAAGATCCATGCAGATAAAAGAGAGATGATCATCCCAGCAGGAGTAACAAAACCTACCAGATCCTTCCATAACAACGCCTCCCATCTTTCAAAGGAGCATCAACAAATTTTCATCTCTAGTGAGACAGCTAATTATACAGTAGTGATGGTTATTAAATCAAGAAACAATAAGGCATTTCAAAACAAACAGAGTAAGCCATCTGCTTAGCTACGGCTGGTATATCAGCACACATACTCAAACACACCTACATTTCACCCTCAATCTTAAGGTAAATCATTATACAGTCAAATTTATTAATTTGTCATGGTTTTTTATATACTTTACTAGCACAAGGCAATTTGCTGTATCTTACATTTATGCAGTTGACTGATGCTGTTTATGTCAAGAACCTTCAACAGGGATGACTTGACTCAAAAATAATACCAGGGTAAGCTTTAGCAATAATTTAAGCATGACTGGCATCGTAAGGCTGGGAACACGGCTTTTTAATGTACTCCTGTTGAAATGACTTGCCAGGCTTCGGCTGAGGATTCTCATTCCCCATGACCACAAATAACCTCGGGGCGGCGGGGTGGGGGGGGGGGTGTTAAGGACAGATTCAGGACTGTATATTGAACACCTAGGAAAATTTGCATAATAGCATGTCATAATAAACTGGCCAACAGACTTTTTCATGACAAGAGAATCTTGGTGACGGTCCATCCTAAAAGGAGCCGTAGAGTCCCCTGAAAGTCACCAGTTTTGTTGGCAGCGACACCTCGGCCATCGCTCACGAAGGGATTTCCGGTCTGGACCATTCAGTACCGCAGATCGCAGAGAGGGAACATCTGACACCACTGAAGCACTGCTCAGGGAATATATTCATCAGCAGCAAGTGTCCCGCAGCATCAATTAGCTTCCATGCATCGGCCATTTTTTTGTGAGGCTGTTCATTATATTTCACAAGAATAAGATATGATAGCAGTTCTCTCAGAATTTAATTTTAATTATGAACGTGCTTCGTGTAATTTTGCAACTGTAGGGAAATGTTTTCACAGGTGCTTCATCGGCCGGGAACATTCATTATATTATTCATATTGTTACATCACAAAAATTCTGGCCAAAATGCAGCCAGTGTCATTTTACAGTTTAAATGAATGACAATGCATATGTACCAAACATGCAGAAATGATGTGAAGGAGAGCCTTCCGGAAAGAACAAAACCCAAAGCTAGTGGAGTGGATGGCATTAACCTTTAACCTTTAACAGATATTTTGGGTTAGGATAAAATCTGCTCTGCCGGATCTTTCCACAAAATCAAAATGGCTGTATATTAAACTCAACACACATTAGTTTATATTCTGAGACCTGAACTCAAGCACCATCCACCCCATAGAGCAGTGACTGTTTTTCATGCTGACCTATCGTTACGCTCTCTCTTAGAACCACTCTAAATCGCACCAAGGGGTCTATGCAGTAAAATGTGCTCTCCCAAGAGAAACAAGTGATTACAGAAGGTTGTTTAAATTGCGTGACACACAATTCCCAACATAAGCCTTAAAATGTCAACGAGACATATAAATTGCAGAGAAAGTGTAACCAGCCCTCTGATGGGATATGGCAGAGGCGTGTGAGGTGACACGGCCTCAGGCAGGAGAATCTACATACAGATATCATGGCCGTGGCTTCACACGCCTGACAATAATTTACCATTAATCCTGCTTTAATTCTCAAGCACAGTGCCACACCCATCGACGGGCAAGCAGGCAGAGACTTTCGCATGCCAAGGGAAAGATAAACAGCACTCAGGCTGAGCCAGAAGCCGGATACTACTGAAACCAGCCCTTCCAATATCATGGGGTCTCAATACCAGGAACGCAAAAACCGTACTCATGGTCTTGGCAAGACCGGTCTTACTACCTTACCTTCGAAGAATGAACTTGGGGTGCAATGAATCATGGGATTGGTCTTGTTTGGCGAGGATGCAGCCGACGTATTGATATTTGGGGCAGAGCAAGAACAGCATCCAGAGATTTTTATCATTCTCAGTACTTGTGTTGTTATATTGGACCTGGTCTTTGGCAATGGAAGGTGATGGGTCCACAAGAACACAAGTATGGTCTGAAATTCACCCATGCCCTTATGGGGGAGGGGTCGTCATTTATCTGCATTAAAGAGATTTGTGGGCACGGCACTGACAGCAGAGCCCTGGACTGCCTGATCGACAGCCAGTCATTTACGAGATGATTTACAGCCTATACACATTACAGATGGGATATTTTAGGACCACTGAGCTACAAGGAAGATGCTGTAGTGTGTACAGGATAGAGAGTGAAGGCTCATTATTGACCGTGCTTAACAAAAAATGGCAGTTACCTGGGATAAATCAGACCTCTAAAATATATAGGATTTGCTTTGTTCCCTCAATTGCCCGCAATAGGTTCCAACCCAAGGGGGCAAGTTTGGTTTCAATATCAGTTGGGATCAAATCAGCCCCAAATGGCCCATCTCCCTAAACATACAACCTACCCCCATAACCCTGGCAGGACCGGTGTCACCACCATCCATACGCAAATCTATTTTCCGATACCACCATTTGATATATCAAATGACCAATTTAAATACATAAGAAGTCAGCCGTATGATGTAACCAGAAATCGGTCAAGCAACATGCCAATAAGCATACTAAACAGGACACAACAGACATCAGCTCAATAATAAACAGACAATTTGTAAAACAAGACTAATCGAGGACTATGGCTACACAGGAAAAATTTAACCTTTTTGGTTATATATTTGGCTAATATTAAATGTTCATATCCTGGTGCATTATTTGTTATAGCTTTGCCACACTTCATTTATTTACCTAAGATGTACAGTACAGTACACACAAGCAGGGCAAAAGAAAATTCCCAGAGCAGCTGGGGGTTAAGGGCCTAGTGCAAGGATCCAACAGTGAAATCACCCTGCCAGCCCTAGAATTTGAGGTTGTGACCTTTCAATCACAAGCCACACAGCATGAGCTTCCTCATAAGGTGACAGTTTACAGCTCCTCATTGGTCTAGGGAAGCACAGAGGGGGATCGGTTCCTGAATGTCACTTCTATGCAGAGCCCTTACCTATAGGGGGCCAGTGGAGGTTAACCGGCCAGCCTACGGAGTCACTGCCCAGGTCGAGGTCACTGGCCTTGCGACTCACGCCATGAGCTTCTCGTGATGCATCATAAGAGCCAGAGGTTCCCGATTGTTTGACTGAAAGTCAAGTCCGAAAGGCTCTATCCTGCAAGCAGTGCTGGTGTTTACCACCACTGAAAACCATGCATCTGTGTGGGGGCCCCAAAGCTTTGGTCACAAAGAGTAACTACACTAAAAGGTTAAAAAATGTGTTATTCAGGAGATCCAGAAGCAGCATGTTCTGCTAATACTCTGAGGAATAAAGGGTACCAGTTTGTAAATTTGGACTTTTTACGCGGGGCCCCTGAACAACATCCCCGCCCCTGCCTACAAGGAGAGTGTTCTTGGCACATTTGTGGAGATAAGCATTTGAATGTGTATAATGTGACCTTAAAATGATCTGGCTCATTAGTTTGCCAAAATTCCTGCTCAACCTCAAACAGCACACTCTTGTTTAATTGTTTAGGGAATTGAGTGATTAGCAATATTTCCTTTTAGCCTTATCAGCTCAAACTGCTCTTGAAAGCATCACTAGAGGCTGTGGGAATGTAAAACGGGTCAGGGACCGGTGCTGGTCTGACCCATGGCTCAGTCACATCTCATTAATCTGCTGAGCTGGGGGCCAAAGGCTGGCCACCCTGAAAGCAGCCGGTGTCACGCGGCCCCGGGCCAGGGCTCCACACTGCCCTATAGGCAGCCGGCGTCACGCGGCCCCGGACCAGGGCTCCACGCCGCTCTATAGGCAGCCGGCGTCACGCGGCCCCGGGCCAGGGCTCCACACCGCCCTATAGGCAGCCGGCGTCACGCGGCCATGGGCCAGGGCTCCACGCCGCCCTATAGGCAGCCGGCGTCACGCGGCCTCGGGCCAGGGCTCCACGCCGCCCTATAGGCAGCCGGCGTCACGCGGCCCCGGGCCAGGGCTCCACGCCGCCCTATAGGCAGCCGGCGTCACGCGGCCATGGGCCAGGGCTCCACGCCGCCCTTTAGGCAGCCGGCGTCACGCGGCCATGGGCCAGGGCTCCACCCTGCCCTATAGGCAGCCAGCGTCACGTTAAGTTAGCTTCTCATTCGCAGCTTCACTGGCACATATAGCGCAGTTCATAGATTTTAAGAAAATACTAATTAACACAAATAAAATGTTTAAGCAACTGTTAGCATGACACTTTGAGGAATTGTACACATTGATCTGAATAAAAATGGAATTTGGAGGGTCATATTCATCTTGGGCCAGGCAAATATGAAAAGTACAGTGCATAGCAGACAGGCCACTGTTAGGAAACACTGAAATTAGTCTGGCCCACATAGGTTTTATAGGCCACCTAACTGGACACATGGCAGTCTGGGCCTGGCTAATTTCAGTGTCCTTACAATGGTGTACCTGCATAAATATGTATGCTACACCTTAAAATTGTATTCATACGTCTTAATCTTAATCTTTTTTAATCTTTAGTCTTAATTTTTCACAAATGACTCAGGCATTAATGGAAAATTAAAACGCAAATGGCGTTACTTCATTTTATTTCGGCAGGATTTTTGCGCACAATCTAAATGGCATTGTGGAGACTGTATTTTCATTTTTGCAGAAAATACCTCCCACACTCTAGAGCCTGCGTTGCTCTTTATTCCACGGGAGAAATGTTATTTTTAATACGAATTTGTCAGGCACATGGATGTACAGGGATTTCCAAGCATGCCGCAGGGACATCAGAGGCTGTGAAAGCTTCCAAAAGGCAAAATGAGGGCTGAGACTCCTCAGGATTAACCAAAATGCCGCAGGTGTAGTCACTGTTTTGGTACTTCTGGTCACGTATCAGCGCGGATTCACAGGCTTATCTGATCTATGCTCTTGCTGCTCCTGTGAATGCCGACGCTAACTGCAGCCTTGGCTAACTGCAGCCTATGCTATCTGCAGCCTACGCTAACTGCAGCCTATGCTATCAGCAGCCGACGATAACGGCAGCCTACGCTAACTGCAGCCTATGCTATCTGCAGCCGACGCTAACTGCAGCCTACGCTAACTGCAGCCTATGCTATCAGCAGCCGACGCTAACTGCAGCCGACGCTAACTTTTGTGGATGCTAACTGCAGCATACACTTTTAATTTAGTGGCCACTTTGCTGCCACTTCGAGTGCATCCAAGACTTTGATGAACTGGTTGTACTGTGTTATCTATAAAGAGCGCCCGGAGCAGTGAGACTGACCGCTGACCAGCAGACATGAGCCACCTGGAGCCCTGGTAAGACACCACAGTGAAATGCATATTCACACTTCTAGAGAGGGTACTGAGCCAGCAATTTTTCCCCTTTGCTTCACTATTTAGAAGCTTGCAAGTTTTCCTGCTGCCAAAGCATGCTGGGAAACCTCAACCGATGCAGATGGCAGAGGTACGAACATCCTTTTTCGTCCACTCTGGCTCTTTTTGCACTTTCACTTTTGGCAGGTAGATGGCACTGTGGTTAAAGAACTAGGCTCAACAACAGCAAGCAAGCAGTCACACGTTTGAGCTCTGCGAGCCGCTCTGGATCCAGGAGATGATTCGTTTATAGATGTGAAAACCGGCTTCTATGAGCAGCAGGCACTCCAACTCAATCTGCTGTAGCCATAACACACGGGGAGCACATGCCAGCATATTAAAAAACATGACAAAAACATGACAACGCTTTTGTTTTCCCTCCCAGAGGTGCATTTGGGAAGCCCCCCCCCCCTGCATATTTACCAAATACTCACATGCTAATGTGCCCCCGCCAGAGACAGGCCAACTCACAAAACAATGACATCTCCGTACGTTCAGCCCCGTAGTTTCTGCGAGGCTCCATTAGTGCTACTAGCATGCCATTAAACCACGGCATTCCCCTACAGCTTATATTTGCAGTTTATAATACATCGGTTGTCATGGTAATGCGTGCGTAATCTTACTTGTTTCTGAGAGATCACACCCAGCAATCAATAAGAATCTAGCAGGATCTGATGACATTTATACGTTTTTTAAAATAAGCAGATAATTGACAGCTGGTTTAGGGTTAAATGTGAAAGCCCATTGGATGGGGCTGGTTAGGAGCAGGGAGGGTAATCTAACAGACACGCACCTGCCTCACAACTCCCCTTCTGTGCTTCCTGTGCCCTTCTTTAACGAAACTGACACACGTCAGGGCCGGTTTACCACTATATCAAAGATTCCCTAACCACTTATCTACAGAGACCAGAAAAGTTCCTATTTATAAATGCATGGGGAAAATGCAGTGTCACAATTCACATACGTAAATACTTAGGATTCGCCCGTAAAAATTCTAGTCTGGCTTCCATCTGGCCAAAGTCTGAAAATAGCTGTACCAGAGCAGCACTGGAAATGTAATAATAATATTAATGATACTATTTATGCTGCCATATTTGGCCTGTCTGGGTAAGCACCTTTTGCAACAATGGGTACGGTCACCAAGTTTAATCATGGTGTCCTGCAGGGACCAGTACTGGTCTCTGGCTCTCATCCCCTGCACACCCATGCTCACACGCACACTTGTAATGGCGCATATATATATATATACATAGTCACACACACTCTAAAAATGCATAAAATAAGTATACATTTATTTAAATGATATGGGAATAAATAGTGAGGAGAGTAATTCTGAGGGCAGGAAGATGATTCTGAGGGCAGTGCTTAACTCTCGAGCAAACAAACACGCGTCTTAGGTTCGTCTTTATTAAGAGTATCTTGAACTGTCATTAATGTGTCTGTTATTGTCCTGTTATTGTACATGCAAAATTAAGAGCTTAATTCCCAGTGTATTTCAATATATTTTGATTTAAAATGCAAAGTTTGTCACGTGGCGTTACTACATCATGAGGCATTCATTTGACCATAAATGTGTTCATTTTCAATTTATATTTCAACCTGCCTGCATTTAAGGTGGTTTACTTTTGGGATTAAAGACACTGTTAAAAATGTATCCGCCTCAATTCCCCTGGAGAATGACCCCCTGTGACCTTCTGCTCTGCGGCTCCAACCAGACGGCAGGCATCGCATCACACTTCACCCCCCCGCCTTTCCACTGGCCCCCCATCCCCGTTACTATGGATTTCTGCTCAATGACATGCCACTGATTAATGCACACAAACTGGAGGGTACCCAGCCATGGCAGAATGTAGGTTTCGTATTTTTTTTTCTTTAGAGAAATAAAACCAGCGCCTGTAAATCTCCCTCCCTGCCAGGGTCTGTGAGACAATCTGCCCCTGCACTGATTTTGGCCGAATAACAATGATTCCCCGTCATTAGGCACTTGCAGCAACAAAGCAAGGAAATGCGTAACTGTTTAAATATAATGCGAGCTGTGTTCGCGTTTGAGTGCCTTCGCTTCATAGCTGTCTATTATTCGTCTTTTAAGAGGCGACAGACATTTTGCGGGTCGTCCTTACAGCGGGAATAACTCGACTCGATTTGCAAGCTCCCCCGCTGATCAGTCACTCCTGAGCGCCTGAGCGTAATCCTTCAGCGAAATCACTTTTCCGGAAAAAAATAACAGTTATAGGGGAGAAAAACACTGTAAACTGGGCAAGCTGCTCTGCCAAGTAAATAATCCAAACGCAGTGGAAAATCGCTTATTCCCTGGAGACACGCGGAGTCGCCCCCCTGGGCCGCCTCACCGTCCTGTGGCCGAAGGCGCTCAGGATGGTGGCCAGCTTCTTAGCGGTGCCACGCTGTTGGGGGGGGGGCACGGCGGGGTTGGGGTCCCGCCAGCCCACTGAGAGGCTGTGGTGCCACATGGTGGAGTCGTGCTGGTGCCCCCTGGGGCCGCTGGGGTCGAAGCGATGCACCTCACACCCGGATCTCGCCAGGCCCAGCTCCAGCTGACGGTCGTCTGCACCCAACCTGGGGGGGGGGGCAACGCACAGAACGAGTGAGCTCACACACACATACACACACACAGGCACATAGACAGACACAATACACACACATGCACAAACAAACACATGCACACATACAGACAAACACATGCACACATACAGACAAACACATACACACATACACAGAACCACAGACACAGGTGACTTTGCCTTAAGACTGCAGTACAGATTCAGTCCGTGAATATATTGAACCACATTAGTGAATGTCTTTACAGGGACCTTACT
Source organism: Petrocephalus schoutedeni (assembly GCA_026780765.1). NCBI lineage: Eukaryota > Metazoa > Chordata > Actinopteri > Osteoglossiformes > Mormyridae > Petrocephalus > Petrocephalus schoutedeni. Next base: position 1,043,744 of record JAODKL010000109.1, read on the forward strand.
CAATTTAATAGTACTCTCAGCTTGAGTCATCTCATATTAACTGTGGGATGCAAAGGAATTGTTAGGGGGGGTGCAGGCAAGGGGAAAAAAACTGAGCAGAGATGATGGCAGACCTGTCAAACTGCAACCTTTAGAGATGTTAAACATAATGTCAGCACACTACATGCCTGCACATATTATAAGATGCTAACAATTTTATAATTGATTTCCATTTCATTTTACTTAATAAAGTTCATCTGGGATCAGTGTATGTGTGTGTGTGTGGGGGGGGGGGGGGGGGGGGGGGGGGGGGGGGGGGGGGGGTGGGGGGGGTCAGGACAAATATATCACCGTAAGGGTCTATCAAAAAAAGTGTAAATACCTCTGTATTAACGTAGGAATTTCCTCTTTAACAGCCACTTCTTGGTTTCCCCGTTTGGGGCTCCATGGCGCCCCCGGGGGGAAGCTGTTTTTTGTTTTTAACCCTCACAATCATTTCCAGACAGTGGCTCTGCTAACGCGGGGAGATGCTGGGATGGCAGCACAGCCTAGCAGCAGGCCTGATAGACAGCATTCGCAGGCACAACAGAACCCCCGCCAAGACGATAAACCTCTGCAGTCAGCCCACCGTCCAGGAGGAGCGACAAAGCAGCCTTTCTTTCCCCCTGTTTTTGAGCGAGATGTTTGCCATCTTGTTTTAATTACAGCCCGGGGATCCGTCCCACATGGCGATTGTCCACGGATGGCGCGTTCTCCCTCCCAGCAGACGCACGTGTCTGGGGCTGACGTTAATTAATTCACCGTCGTAGGACCGACGCCAGCCGCCAAATGGAAGAGCAAAATTGGAGGAGATCGGAAGGCGGGCAGACCCATGAAAGGACGGATAAAACACTGCTAGCCCTGATGGTCGGGGCAGGGCGACCCGGCTGAGGGTGAGATCATTAAAGCTGCTAAATCCATCCATCCATCATCCATTTGTGTGTCCAGTACAAGAGTGGCAGAGAGCATGGTGCCTATGCCAGGCAAGGCAGGTGAGAACGCCCCCTGCAGGATACACTCACGATGGGCAATTTATAAAATCCACCCAGTTGGTTTAACCACATGCTTTTGGACGGTGGGTGGAAAAAGGTACACTCATGCAGCACTGGGAGAACTTGCAGGGTCCACACAGACGGAGCAGGTGTCAGATTCAAACCCCCAACCCTGGAGGAGGGAGGTGGCAGTGCTACTGAAGGAGCCATAAGTACTCTACATCAGCTGGATGCTGCGGTAAAACGTCCACATGACAGCACCTCACAGACAAGCAGCGGATTTCCCCAAATGTGCCGAAAATGTCATCCATCATCGCCCAGACTGACGGTGGTGTCGGCGTGCTCATCCTGTCAGGGAGCGCTTTAAACGAGCGCCTTAGGGTGTCAGGCGGCTGACAGAAAATTGTCTGGGATGTCGGTGTTGAAAAAGAGGGAAACTGTAAGTACAACAGTTTTAAGAGTCCCAGCATGCTGACCTACAACCTGCCAGGAGAATAGCTCCTATTCTCAAAGTCTTTTTGTCTGAATTAGTTCTCTGTTTTAATACAAATTATGCAATGTGGGGGGGGCGTGGAGAGTCGCAAGAGGGAGAGTCCAGGGACAGGAGTTCACTGTGCTAATTAATTCCACCCCCATGCTGTGAGATGTGCAAATTAGTATGGTTTGTTTTTTCAGCTCCGACTACGCAGGGGGAATTCCCAAAGCTACAGCCCACACAGCCCGCAAGCCCTGCCCCCCTCTCACCTGATTGGTTCTCTACTCAGTCCCCGCCTCTACCAAAGACTGCCTCTGCCCTAAAAAGAACCCTTTCCCAAAAACAAATCCCAATCCCTGCCCGGGCCCCACATCACAAGGCTATTCCGAGATGTGCTTGACGTGAACTAAGACTCAATAACTTTGGGTTAAGCTTTGGGGGGGTTGATGTCTCCACCCATTTAAGTGGGTCCAGAGGGTTGTGTTGGCTGGTTTTGATACTCATGAACATACCTCTTACCTGCTTGGCCTCTGAACGTGAAGCGAGACCTTGATATCGAGACAGATCCGGGCCGCTGTGAATCAGAAACACTAGAGCGATCGCCTCAGGCTGTGACCGGAGATATTCAGAAAGTGAGACCCAAAGGGGAAACGGGAGGAGCCAATCGGGAGGGTGTGTGAGCAGGGGGTGGGCGGAGCCTCTCTCACTGAGGACAAATGGCTCTGATACGGACAGGGTATTTAAAGACAGTCCAGTCGCACAAGGTAGCATCACGGCACGCCAAATAAGAAGCTTGTTAGCTCTTAATAAGAAAAAGAATACATCGGCTACATTTAAAGGAAGCTACTCATTTCTCTTTGACATCAAAATGGGCGCCTGAAGGTGGAGGTTTCAAACCTTTGTGGTTTGTCGCTGTCATGTAGAATACAAAAACCCTTCACAGGGAAACACTTGTTCCAGCAAAGGGGAAAAAGCTGACAGCCCCCTCACCCCAGGGAGTACATGCGGCACTGTCTGTCCCTGATTCGCTGTGCCAGCCTGTAGCGTGCGTCCAGGCACACCCGCCAGGGGCCCCCCGGGTGCTTCAGGTCTGTGGCTGGTCCTCCTTCAGTCGGGGGGGCACAGGACACCTGAGCAGGGTGGGGGAGGGTGGTTAGGAGGAAGACAAGGAGCTTCGAGAGTGAAGTTGGAGAAGCTCCAGGCTGAGTAACGTCATTCCACCAGCCAGCGTTCCTGAACCATGTTAATCATTGATGTATCACTGGATTCTTCCATCATTTTTACAGGGTCAAAAGCCAGTGGTGGAGGTTATAAAGGGGGCCAAAACTGCAAAAGATACGATTTAGAGGGGCTTTAGTGCTATCTATCCATCTAGGTCGTTCTGTTGGGAAATGCCTAGGTTTGGAGATATCAGCCGTAGACAGAATCTTCTCTCGAATACTATAAGACTGAATGGCATTCTTTCTGTGGTGATTAAAGTGCAAAAGAACAAATCTGAAAAATTCAGCAGCAATGTCTCTTACCAGAAATCATGACCCGGTTATTGAAGATAATCCACAGACTTTGTAGTGAGCAGTTTAATGTAGGAACTATTTTCTTCTACCGGACTCCGCACACCAATCGTATCACTGCACAGGAGATCCGAGCACGAGTGAAGCAGTTGGTGTGTGGAGTTTGGCCTTCAAAGCCTGAGCTCTGGTATTTATAAAAAATGCAGAATCTCAGCAGTTTTATAAGTTTTATTCTTTCCCCTCTCTGTGCTTCTCCACTGAGCAGGGGCCCCAGACGCAGGGATTGAGTTTCTCAGATGAAGCCCCACCAGACCTACATCAGCCGCCTCTCCACCAGGACCACGCAGGAGAGCCACAGCCAGCTGTGTGAACGTCATCACTCCCAAAACACGCCCGCCTTTACGCTTTCCGGCATTGGCCTCTCTCCCATAATCCTCGGCCTCCATTAACACCCCTTCCATTGTGATCCCCTAAATCCGGAGTGCGAGCTGGAGGAACAAGATGGATATCTCCGGATCGTCTCTGAGCGCCCCGGCTCGCTCCGGCTCTGCTGCTCAGGCACCGTGCCGTAACAGGCGAATATGTGCAGACTTTGCTGTTTCTATCAAACGGCAGATAGATCACGTCTGGGGAAAGGCCAAGCATCTGAGAGAACCTCCTTTTCGGAAGGACGGGGTGCCGGCCCATTGTAGGGCAAACACATGCATTTAGTTACACACACAGCAGGTAATTTAAAGATACCATTTAACCTAAACGCACTATTTAAGTGCAGGGTGGAGAATGGGGAACATTCGATACTTCTCATGCAAATAAATTTCATTCTCTACTTAGGTGATAAAACTTTGGATCCAGCCCCAATCAGGAAGAAAGCCACAAGACCCCAAAACACCATCCAGACAGGGATAGAAGACATTTTTAGCAGAACTAAGCCCCCCCCCCCCAATATACGCAGACACACACAGTGAGGGCACCTGAAAAACATTAGATAAAAACGATACAGGCAATGTCACAGACGCCTCACGGCTGTACCTGGTGGCTTTGGCTCACCTGTGGGCTCTTTATGTAGGAGAGGAATCGCAGAGCTTCCTCCCGAAATGTGTGCTGGGCAGCGGCCCAGGGCTGCAGCTCGATGTGCCAGCGTGTGATCTGCAGACAGAGCAGAACATCCAGGCGTCACCAGGCAGCTTTAACCCTCTATTTGACCCGCACGCCACCCAGTCGCTGAACGAGCGCCAAGGAGCGCCTGTGTTCAAAGCCTGAGTTCTCGTGGTGTTTATATATGAAACGCAGACTCTTGATAGTTTTTCATCCGTTTCCTTTTTTCCCTCTGGGCATAACAAAGGCTTACTCTGTAATTCTGGCAATAAAGGATCAGTGGACTCTATTAACACGAGCGTTCTCTCTGCTGGAAGTCGTGACATCAGCAGCTTAATGCTTCTGCCGGGGACTATTTCTGTGTTCTCTCCGTTTATAGAATTATGTAAATGACTAGGCTCATCTCCAGGCCTCTCCGATGCTCCAAATAAAACACATAGTCGGCTGGCGTGGCCGGCAAATAAACAGCACAGATCAGTAATCGATCAGAGGCATCGGCACGGAGAGCGGGCAGCTGATGGCACTCGCCTCCGACCGTTAAATATTAGTTCTAGGTTAAACACTCAAAGGTACACCCGTCTGCTCCTGGAGGTCACTATCACCAAACAAAGCCTGGAGCAGAACACCAGTAAGACAAATGGCCAAGCAGCAAATCCAGCCAGCCACAGCCCCCCTGCTCAGTGGCACGTTTAAGGGAGTATGACTGTAGTCCCCTCCCACAGCAGACACTATACAGCCCCCCCCAATACCCACAATCCTTGGCAAGGTCTTCCCCAGGGCAAATAGTGGGAGCCACTCCAACAGCTGTAAGGCACACACAGATTCTGGTGAGACCTCAGATCCCCCACGTCCAGCAGTTTCTAGCGCCAGGACCACATGGACACATCACACCAGGGGCATGATTTCAGTTCTGGCAGAAGGTCACATACTTACCCTTACAAAGGAGCCTGGTGCATGTCAGTACCGGATAACACTGCTGTTGTCTTACGTCAGTGAGAAGGCACCTCCTAAAAGGCTGTTTACAGCAAGTGAGGGTCTGGTTCCCATCAAACTGCCATTTTGTGTAGGACTTACAGTATTTCTGCATACAGTGATTTTATTTAATGCCACCTGATTTCGCCAAATGAACAATTCCAAATGGTTTTAAATCTCTTTTTGGACAACTGAGCTGTCTTCTTGCATTTCTGTACCTCGGCAACCTACTGGTTAGTAACCGCAGACCAGTACTAACCTATTTAAATCTCTGAAAGAGTTCAACTAGGTTCAAAATAACAGCAGCTGCTGAGGATTTAGCAAAAGATCAAAGTCTCCACCCTAAACTGGAGGTGGCCTCTAGGGGGCGACTGCGCCATTGAAATCAGACTGGAAGACGTTCGGCACAGACATGACTTATAGTCAATCAGCTAATCAATGTACATTCATGGGATACCACGTTTGTCTTGTAGAAATCAACCCAGACCCCAAGGTGAGATCAGAATCCAACAGCAGTGCATTCATGGCGCCTATATCCTATCAACCGAAGTCATTAGTCTGTGACATTTTAACGATCGCCCCGCAGCTTATCGACCGCGCCTGATGACAAAGACCAGCAAGTGGCTCATAACCGTGTTAGATTTTCACGTGTAATGAATACAGTCAGTGCCACCACTTCATAGTCAGCTCCGACAGAGCGAGCACAGGGGTGCTGACTTGGTTCCCAAGGCCTCCGGAGGAGTGACAGGCCGGGCTCTCTCAATGGCGCCACCTGTTCTCCAAATTCCATCCCTACATTTAATCTGCATTGTGACCTTTATCAGTGTCCCCCAGGGTCCTACGACCCATCAGCTTCACGCCATAGAGTCCTCCATCCTGCTGCTGCATATGCCTCCCATTAAACCCTCCCCCCCCCCACAGCAGGAAAAGATCTGATCCTTAGTTCCGAGGCTCGGACTTGAGCAGAATCCAAAATCGCAATAGCGGGCCCACGTGGCCAGGGCTTCGGGGTACAACCGGGAAGTGCCGCGGAAAAGGCAAGTGCCGGGTGGGACGTCCGGTGCGGAACCTCCAGCAGGATCCGGAAAGCGGACACAGACGGTGTCCCCGTCACACACAGCGGCCTGCTCGCCATTGGCTGCCCCGCTGATGCCGCCAGCCAGAGAAAATGACTCTTTCCTCCAGCTGGATGCTTTGCTGTCACTGGCAGACACGGCGGGGCGGCTCTCGCCAGGGCCGAGCTGGAAAGCTGGGCTGCGGGCCCGCATCCGGGCTGCCATGTGACCTGCTGCTCTAACGTCACAAGCTATACAAACTGCAGATATATACATGAGTACAGCTTACGGCTGCAGTATGGGCTGCAATATGGGCAATGAGCTTAGTTTGAGCACAGACAGAATTCTGGCCTCAATCAAACGGGGTGACGCTGTAACTGTTGTCTGGCACCATTCTGGGGAACCAACACAAAAAAAACCAGAGAGACACATTTTGCACGGCATATAAACACACCCACTAGCCCAACAGCGGAGCGCAGGCCTGACACAGCCAGCCACCATGAGCTGCAGCCTGAGCGGAGTGGCGTCCAAGCATCCGGGGGACCTGGGTGGCTGTGCTCAAAGCACTGAGTCAGCAGGTCCTGCATCTCCACGCCACCAGTAACAGATGGCTGAGGAGCAGGAGGGCTCTGCACCAGGGGAAGGAGAAACCCCCATAAACGCCTGTGCTGCTAAACCCTCTCAGCCAATCAGCCGCAGCCCCAAGGTTCCAGGCACTCTCCTTCTCAGCCAGTCAGTCGCAGCCCCAAGGATCCGGGCACTCTCCCTCTCAGCCAATCAGCCGCAGCCCCAAGGTTCCGGGCACTCTCCCTCTCAGCCAATCAGCCGCAGCCCCAAGGTTCCGGGCACACTCCCACGCAGCCAATCATCAGCACGCCTCAGCCTAAATGGAATTCCCTTCTTCTCCAAAAGCACTCAGCACAATCAGTGCTTTCGTATCTCTGACAGGACGTCAAGCAGCTGTCGGCCATAGATTCAGACAGAGCCGGGTTCCCAGGAAACGGACGGCAAGGTGGTTAGTGGTACAGCTGAGCAGTGTTGCAAAGCACAGCAGCACAAATGTGTGAAATGACAGAGGAGTGGAGAGAGCGAGCGCCCTGGTAACAGAGTCTGCCATTCAGGGGACCATCTGGCATCCCTGTGTGATCTGCTTGGCCGTACCTGCCCTCGGCCAATGGGCACAGACCTTCACCGGCGACATCTGGGCTTTAGCCCGACCAGCCAGCTGGACTCCTCCACTGTGCTGGAATTCCCCGCGTTTGCACAGGTGGTTTCCCTCTGGCTCAGAGCCCGCCCTGCCCCGGTCCAGCCAGGCCACTCACCACACCGAGCGACATTCTGCCCGCCCTGGAAACGAACGCAGGTCTTTCAGGGGCTGCGCTGCCCCGTCGTCTCTCTCAGGACACGCATCTGTTCACGCGAGTGTCCGATCTGGGGTGCGAAGCACGCCGGAGGTCACAGACGTGCGACGTTACATCACAACAACCCCATCGATATCGGGACACCAGGACGTCGGGACGTCCCACCGTGGAACAGAGGCTCAGAGAATGAACTGAGAAGTGTCTGGAAACATCAAGAAGCAAAAAAACAAGACTAGCTACTGACCAGACTGGTAGCAAGATCCTTCTGCTGCTTTAAATGGATCATAAGGCCCCAGCCCCAAGACAAACAATATCGAAAGTAATGCCACACAAACAATTCTTATTAGCTTACTAACACGGGGATTTTTCACACTTGTAATTAAGGTTCATATGCTACTGCTCTCACCAGATGGATAGTACTGGAATGTTATTAATCCATAGCCATTAAGCATTCCACAGCTTCACTGGTGGGAGCCTCCTGATACAAAGCAAGCCACTGTAAACCCAAACCCGCCTGCCAACTTGGTAAGGCAACAAGGGGATGCGGTGCCTCGGTGCCGCACACCGTCAGCGTTGGGGGTTTGAATCCCACCTCTACTACGGAGAGTGCATGCCCTCCCTGTGCTGTGTGACTTTCCTCCGGCCGCACAAAGGTAAGTATATAGGCTGATTGGAGTCACTTAATCCCCTCCGTGACTGTAAGGGTATATGCCCTGTGATGGACCAGCGGCACCTGGGCCCTGTGCCACCTGGGACAGGCTCCAGGGCCCCCGGTCACCCTGACCAAGATAAGCACTTGGAAGACGGATTAATAATGCTAGATCAAATCTGGTTTGCATATAAATAAAATATGAATCCATGTAGCCGTAAGCTTATAATGCGTGTTACAGAATTATACTTAAATACTTCTATCAGATTCAGGGGTTAATTTATTACATTTAGAAGTGTCATAACCATAAGGTTAAACCCATTATTTTATATAAAGCCTACAGGATAAAAAATGTCAGGCATTTAATTAGAGTGAACTGTTAAGTAAAGAAAATAACTTAAAAGCCAACAATTAACTGGCAAAAAAAGATGTTCACAGATAAATGCCTTTAAAGTCTCAAAAGTTCACATGGGCTCTCTCTCGGGGTCGATGTTACAGAAAGTCATCCCGGCACCAGTTCCCTCTGCTGGTGGGGAGTGTTGGAGGAAGTTCATGAATGTGGAACCCCCCCCACCCCAAGGGTGATCTGCAAAGCTCTGACACAAGCACAGCCAGGGAGTGGCATCAGGGTTATGAATGAATGAACGTTACATTCATGGAGCACTTCTCAAGACACCCAAAGCGCCTTACAGGACCAACGAGGAGCCACTTGAATCTTCACCACTGTAGCCCCCACCTGGAAGATGCGACAGCAGCCATTCTGCACCAGTACGCTCACCGCACAGTAGCTAAGGTGGTGAAGGGGCAGGAGAGAATTCACCAGTTAGATACAGGGGATGATTAGGAGGCCAGATTGAGGCCACAGTGGGCAATTTTAGCCAGGACATCGGGGTACCACCCTTACGCTTTCGAAAGATGCCCAGGAATCTTTCATGACCCCACAAAGTCAGCACCTGGGTTTCACGTCTCATCCGAAGGACGGCACCATTTTTAGAGCACAGTGTCCCGGTCACTGCACTGGGGCATTGGGATCCACACCGACCACAGGGTGGGCTAAGCTGCAGGCCACACCAACACCTCACCCAGCAGCAACCCAGCTTTTCTTAGTTGGTCTCCCATCGAAGTATTGGTCCAAACCTGCTTAGCTTCAGATGGATTGCTGCTATGGTTACTCTCACTCATCAACGCCCCCTGTTGCCATGACAGGCCGGTGACACCATGTCCACACTTCGCGGCCCGCGGCGGACGGCAGAGCTGCCACACTGTATATCATTAACCCAAATCTTTCAACTCACAGCATGCTGGTTGCCGTAGAAACTGCTCCTCATGAGTCAAACCACCCCCTGACAGAAAGAGCACCTTCCCTGCTCTCATTTCACATTTTACAGGTTCCACACTGCACCCCGCACTGTGAAACACACACACGGGGTCTTCACCTTCACCCGAAACACAGCAGGAGTTACAGGAGACGAGGGCAGTCATCCATTTAAACTCCGCCTCTCGTGCTGTGATCTGGGGGATTCTCGCCAGATTCACATATTTCCATTGTTCAGAGGGGGCCTGTTTTTCCACCACTGGTTGATAAGGCCCAGCTGCTCAAAAAATATCACTGCCGACAAACAAAAATGTTGTTCGGCAAATTAATCAGGCAAGCAGGCAGACCGGTCGGCCGGACGAACTTCATGAGTGAGGATGAGAGTGCGCGTTTCCTCGGAGCTAAGGGCCGGGCTTTCAGGACTACAAAGAGGTCTGGAGATGAAACGGGAGGCTAATGTCAGCACAGCACAGGGCTGAGGACAGGGGGAGGAAGCAGGAGACCTTTGAGGCTCCCTTCTGAGTCAGTGGGTGTGTGTGTGTGTGTGTGTGTGGGGGGGGGGGGGGGGGGGGGGGGGGCTGCATGTTGCCCAGCACTGAGATTTCATATAAACTGAAGTCTGAAAGGACGACGGGCAGGGCACTCACAGTAACAGCTCTCGTGCCCCGTCACACAATCCCAGTCAATATCTCATCATAGGATGAGAGAGGCAGCGACAGCCAGAGGTCCCAGAAGCCCAGACATCCCCCCCCCCCCCCGGGATTTTGGGGGCTTCTGAAGTTAAGGGGAAGTGACAGACAGAGCATCTCATCCGCAGGTAGGGCCCGGCTGTCATCACAACGGGGTCCGGGCGGCGGACATCAAGACAGACAGTCACGGCCAAACTACGTGACGCATACCTGCCTCCCACAGACCCTGATGGGGGGGGGGACAGATCCCACAGCGGCTCACAAGGGAGCCGCTTATGAAAGCCTTCCGGAAAGGAGGGGGTGAGATGACATTTGCACACGGTGCCAAGGAGGCTGTTTCTGAGCCTGAGGAAGGTGACAGAGACCAGGACCACACACCGACTGTACCGCTAATGATTTCTCGGTGCCCTTAATTGGAAGGGGGGTGATTTTGCAGACCGGGAACCCCTCCAGTGCCAGGACACCATACCCGTTCCCCCCTAAAAATGGAACTGGACCCATTGTCTGTGATGGCTACATCAGCGCCCCCCAGAGGTCCAGGAGCAGAAGTGCTGATGAAAAGCAAAATATTAGTGAGAATCAGCAACAAGGGCCACTAAAGGACTAAAGGGTTAAGTTCTACTGAGAGAAGGGGGCCTGGTCTTGTACCTTTGGAAAGGTGCTTAGTGGACTCCTGCTAAAATAACCAGCTGTGCAGCACATCTGCAAATGAATGCAGATATTAGCAAACAGTGCAAAGAAACTTCCTTTTCACATAATGTCCAAAAAGCCAAATGTTATCATGACAATGAAATGACACCGACTGACTTGTGACAAACGGCTGACATTGCTTGTTATTTCCTGCTATAAGCAGTAAACAGAAGGTCCTTTTTTTCCACTCGGAGCACAGCTGTGTATCGCTGGACGTGTGTTGGATTTCGCTTGCTAAATGCACAAGGGCTCGGGCTGATGGGTGCAGCTATCCGACCGAAGCTTTTCAACCAATCAGGCAATTTTGTAGGACCATTCATTCAGAGCTAAGCCCCCCCCCCCCCCCGCCTTCCCAATACCTGTGGTCACATGACACATTCTGGCAGTGGGTACCACCTTGCACAACGTTATCGCACCAGACAGCCATGCTGAGAGGTCGATATGAGCCAGGGATTGGCCCAGGGGTGGGGGGGGGGGGGTGTGAATAGGCCATGTCAAAGCCAGGGATGTCAGCCCTTCCTATCAGACCCCATCCTGGCCCAGAAGGCTAACTGGTGGAACCAGAACCAGAATCTGATGTTTGGACTGAACTGATGGTTCATCACGTGCACAGGGCAGCCTGACAAAGAAACTCATTCTCCGTACTGGCTCGCTTTCACCCCAAAGACAACAACCTCATACCAGCTTCCAAAATAAATAAAAGATGTTTGCTCTTCAATGGCAGCATAGCCACCTGGTTTTACTGCCTCCCAGCTGAGAGTGTCTAATCATGCACCCCAAGCAGTTTGCATTAACTGCCAGGCTGGTAAAACCAAGTACTCAGCATGAATCCCAGTTTACAGAGTCATTCAACCAGTATGTATCACACCAACCACAGCAGATGCTCTCAACAGGCATAACAGCCCATCAACCACCATCTTAAATACACGCAAAGTCACTGTTTTGATTGCGGATAAATATTTATTCCGCTGTATGTGTACTTTTGTTTGCATCGTCCTGCCCTTTTGCAGGGGTCAAAGGTCACTCTCAGGACCTGCCACTTCCAGAAAGAACGGGAAAATGCCCCTATTGGTTAAATGATTGCTCCAACCATACCTTATTGACTGCCTTCATAATTCAGTAATAGTAATATAAAACTTTTACATTACATATAATTAGCTGAAAAGACCCACAATAACAACAGTGTAAAAGATCTTGGCAAAACAACGCAGTAATTACAAAGCCCATCGTCGTTAATGCCTGAACACACTAGATGCACAGTCACTGGCCACTCCATTAGGTGCACCCAGCAAGGACTGCGTAAGACCCACTTCTGCCTCCAGAACAGTCTCAAGGACAAACGAGTTCATGCAGGGGCCGTCTCGCAAGCACCGCGGTACCCAGCTGCTATTTCTGCACTTGTGGCCATCCTGTTAGCTTTAACTGAGTCTCACCATTCTCCCCTGACCTCTCTCATTAACTCTGTGTTTTCAGCAGACCTGTCACAAGCTGAATGTTTTTTTTTTTCTGTCCATTACTGCATTCTCTGTACACTCCCAGAAAAGCTGCCGTCTCTGGAAGCAACAAATCTGGCACCAGCAATCATGTCGCACCCAAAATCGCTTGGATCACGCACCTTGGCCGTTCTAATGCTCAGCGAAACAGCGATGGAGCCCCAGACCCTGCTTGTGTGGCTTATATACTCAGCTGCAGCCGTGCGATTCGCTGTTTGGGGGGAGCAGGCGGCCTGCAATGACAAGCAGGTGTTCCCAGGTGGCCACTGAGAGTAAATCAGCACAAGGATTCAATTCAAGGGTACATGGTCAGACGCGCTTTTAAGCCCCATCATGCACTGCTCTGCTATGTTACACTGTATCTTCTCTCGGTATTTATGGCTATAATTGTATTTACTGTAATTTAGTTTGTATTTCTGATCATTGTTTTGTGCTTAATTTGTTTTCCAGGGGCTGGAAGGACATACAGAGTAACATTATCATTGCATAATGGAACTGACTGTTCACTGTGCCCAGGACAATAAACTAAAAATAGCGACCTGTCTGTGACCTTTGGTGACATTTCTTAACCGCCACGCCACCCGCTGGCCAGAGAGCTCCTGCACAGACAGATAAGACCACAGAGGATAGATAAGAAATACAGGACTGACTTCTGTCCTCTGCATCCACACCCCCCCAGCACTAAAGATCCCAGCCAAAGGCAATACATTCCTTCAAGGTTAATTTTCCATCGCTGTTTGGAGTTTAAAACGGCACAGTGCTGAGGACTCCTGTCAGGACTGGAAAATTCGATGTGTGCCAGCCAGAGAGTGCGTGTGGAAACCAGCTGCCAAGCCCCCTCTGCAGGTACATCAGCCAGACTCTCCACAACTGCTGTGAGGGGCTCCCTGGAGCCACGCTTCATTAGACATCAACCTCAGCAAACAAAACGAAAAACTCTGAATGCATCAGCTGGGCCCTGCAGAATAGCACAAAACGGAGACGAGGAAGATTTAATCAGAAGCAGCTCCCTCCTTTCTTACAGCTGCAAACTATTGGCAATTTACGCAGCCAGCTCAGGCTTAATCTAAGCAGCGTGTTGCCACGTGAACCAGCTGGCACCCATCTGCGGTTTAGACACACCCCCCTTTGCTCGAACCTGCGCTTCCTTCACCACCTCGCCACCTGCTGTTTCTTTCTGGTGTCTTCCGCACCGCCTCTTGCTGACCCCCCCCCCCATGGCGATCAGCGGGTCTGAAGGCCCCCCGCCCTGGTCGGCACTGACCTTTCTGTGTGGCTCTGCGAGCGGGCAGCAGCTGGAGGCCAGGACGGGGCTCCTGGTGCCTCTGCCCTTCCCCGAGGCTGGGTGGGTGCTCAGTCTCCACGGCGACAGGGTCCTCCTACCCGCGGATTCTGGCGAGCCATCCAGATCAGCTGCCCCACCTGGGGAGGGGCCTGGGGCCCGGGGCCGCCTACCCAGCCGCAGGTAGATGTGGACGACGAGGTAAAGCGCGGCCAGCAGCAGGCAGCCCCTGAGCGCAAGGCAGCCTCTGAGTGCCAGGCCCCGGCATAGCCTCTCTCTGGCCATGCCGCTGACAGAGGACACCCTCAGAGTCCGGCCGGCCCGTGCCGAGGCCCGGTGCAGGAGCTCTCCCCGGCACGGGAGCCCTGCAGGCGGCTGGGCATCGCTGCCGGTCCGGGTAGAGCGAGCGGGCCAATGAGCCGCTGCTCGCTCCAGGGACTCCTTCTCGCTCCGCTCGCCCCGTCCTCCCCCAGCAGCGCCTCCCCCAAACGCAGCCCCGGCCCCACCCTCTCCCCAGCCCGCCACTTGGGTTTCATTGTAACTTAAAACCCCCCCATGATTACACCCCCCCAGCCGCCCAGGGGAACTGGAGGCCTGGCAGTGTGAGACACGCAGCTTTGTGGAGAAGAAGCAGATCGACCTGAGACTGAGAGGTGGAGCGGACAAGGAGTGGGAGGGGGGGGGACACACAGTGGGTTATAACACGCAGGTCACAGATGCTACACAACCTCTGTTGGATCTCAGAGGACGTGTTAGATTGATTACATTCTACAAGTGGCCAACAAACTATACAAAAGCTAGGGGCTATTCTACCTCTATAAAAATGCCCAGACCCAAATCTGGGCAGATGAAACATGAAAATATGCCAGGCTGACCATTATCACATTATAATAAAACATTCCAGGCACCTAGAGCTAATTATATTGAATAGAGTTCTCTAGGTTCACTCATGTCACTGTATATTTGAACTGAACAAGGTAAATAAACCAGTACATCAGTACACAGCGTTTTGTCATAAGAATAGTTGACTCCTTCCAAATGTTTGCTTGTTTATGATCATAACCCGCTCCCCTTAAGCCAGGCATTTTAAAATAATTACTCAATGCGGTAATATGTAGCGTGTAGCATCAAAACAAGTGCCTCGTTTGACTAATGCTTGTGTGCAAGCAAGCAAAATTAAGTAAATAAATTGTACCGATTCACGGATGAGCTGGCTTAGTCCTAATAAACGAGAAAAAAAGAGTTCGCGTGAAAGTCAGCGGCAGTCAGAGAGCAAACCCCGAACGGGAGGTGCCACACTGCCCCCTGGCGTACCGTTTAGAAACGGCAAGCAGACGCGGGGAGGTCGCCCTGCGCGATTTTCCAAATGGAAAAACGACGCTTTGTGGAAACATGAAGGGGGCAAATGCTACGGATCATCGGCGTTCTGGCCCCGGTCGTCCTGGCGGGGGCCCCTCTAAATAGCGCATACTGACAGCCCACATGGTGCCTAGGGTTGGCACCCGTGCCTTATAATACGGGAACGTCCCATATTATATATAAAACTGCTGCGTCCCGTATTATAAGGAACGGGCAGCAACGCCAAAGGTGTAACTTGCGGCTCTCGGGTGTCACTGTGTTGTCGATTAGTTTAATTTTAAGAAATGTACTTTAAATCGCTTTTTGGATTTCATGTGGCTTAATAACCGTCCGGGGTTTGTCACATTTGCACCGATGGGGTCATTTACCCCTGCCATCTGCCATTACCTCCACTTGCTATTGGCAGCACAGCTCCTTCCCTCTGGTGTGACCGAGAGACAATATTTAAACGAAGACCTCCTCGATATTTCCTCAGCATGTTGAGCAGAATAAATTAGTAGAGGAAATGAATTCACTCGAACGAAAAACACAGGACTGTGAACGAAAGGCAATCTGAACTCAACGAGTGGCAGAACGGCGCCGCCTGCTGGACACATTTAGCGCTGCAGGGATGAGAGTGCATGGGTGACACAGCCACTCATTGGTAAAGGCATAAGGAGATGCACCATTTAAAATGAATGTAATATCCAAACATACGAAAAGGTTTTTGATAAATGTCTGACTAAGTCTGGCTTTCTGCGGTCTTCCATGATCATTTTGTGCATTTTTATCAAATTCATTTAAGGGTGAATTAAGGTGATGAGACGGACAAGTTTGTTTTCATTTAACGGTTTAATTTAACACACATTATTATTATTACTATTATTACTGTTGTTATTATTATTATTATTATTATTATTGGAGGATCTGGACGCAGTGTACCCACACAGTGAGAAGAGACAGGATAGCTGTAAACACAGGCCAAGCAGGCTAAATATAGCACAGTCGTAACCACAGACAGGTCGGAACATGAGCCAATTGAAGACTAGGGCAGCATTTTTAGATCTGTAGAGCTAAGTCAATACACCTGTCCTGAAAGCCAGAACCCCCTCTCTTGGAGTTCTAGCAAGCAGCTCCTAGCCTCATATGGTGGCTTTAAAGTCTCCCATGCTTATAACTAAAATTATAACATGGAAATGGTGTAACTATTATTTAGCAAAGAAATCAGGTTGTTCTGGCACAATGTAGTGTGTCTCAGTAAAACCAGACATTCATAATTATAAATGTTGCTGCATATTCGTGCGCCTTTGGGAGCATTCTTAGACACATTGGTACACAGAAAGAATGTCACGGATTTTTAGGGATTGGTCTCTGCTAACAGCATCAAGCTCCAGGGAAGATGTGACTCGCGGGTGAAGGACGCGATGCACTGGGTCGCCCTAAACACATTAACAAATAACAGGCCTACATATTTATGTGGATCTCGCATGAACACTGCTGGGCTGTGGGTGGCACTAGAGAGTTTGAGTCCCATGACAGCATGTCATATTGGGCCCTCAAACCAGACCAATTCAAGTCAGACACACAGGAGCCCTCAAACACAGTAACAGTCCTACCCCACAGCAAACCATGATTATTTTCTGACACATGCCGTTTGACATGTTAACCTAGACCTCTGTTCTACCTTGGAGCCAGTTGTTCTGTTGGGGGGGGAAAGGTGATTAATCGTCATTGTTGACGCACCACAACTTTTAACTTTTAAACCATGCGACACTGTGACACAGCAGGGGGCAGCTGCATGAGCGCCCGGGGAGCAGTGCTTGGGGATGGTACCTTGCTCAGGGTACCTCAGCGGTACTTGCAGATTGGGGACGCGAACTGGCAATCTTTTGATTACATGGCTGTGTCCCTAACCATTACACCACCTGTCTGCCCCGGTTTCAGCTGACCTTAATGTTCTCCAAGTATTACTTACGCTACATTGCCAGCATTAAGAAGCAAAAGACAACTGGCAGGTATTTATGCAATGCTTTGCAGTCAGATTTAATAGTTTTTACAAATATGTAACTCACTCACTTCACGTTAAGAGTCCGTCAAGAGAATGTGCACATGTTTGGTTTCGTTTTTTCCCCTGCACACAAAATGTTAGCCCATATATATGCATGCTAATAATAATAATAATAATAATAATAATAATAATAGTAATAAAACGTTTATTTCAGCGCTAAGTAACAAACGTATTTATGGGGGCTATAAAACATTCCCCAAACCTCACTATTAGCTGCAGCTTTGTCCACCTCGTCACCTTCAAACCAAGTATACTGCAGAGTATTCATGAAGCGGTCGCCATTTACCGTAATGTGACAAGCCTATAACAGTACTCTCCATTCAGACAGCAAGCTATATATTTATGCATATATCATGCGACAGACAATGCATTAAAACACGGGGGCTGCGTATCTGAGGTATACAATCAGGTGGTGTCTTTTTCTATAGGCAAAGTAAGCCATTTTTAAAATTATGGGGGTGGCTCAGTTTAACCAGTCAACCAACCATCTCCCAACCGCTTCTCCTGGACAGTGTGGCGGGGGGTCTGGAGCCTGTCCCGAGTGGCACAAGGCACCGGCACCGAATGTCAGTCCATTGAAAGGCACATTGCTGGCAATTCTGATCCCACTTACCCAGAAAACCCGAGGCACCCGAAACGACATGCAAATACAGCCACACGCGGGTGGGGATCGGCAGCAGCGCAGCGTCATGAGTGCTTACGTTAAAGATCAATATATTTTGCCTTTCGATTAGGCTACCGTTGAATTAAGAGCGAGCTGGCATGACATTACTCGCGATAGCCACTCCCACCTTCCTAGCCTGACAGTCTAGCTTCCATTTGCCCACACTTACAGCCTCATTATATATGTGAAGCATCGCCGTTATCTAACTGAAAGGGCACATCGGCGACGTAATTGCCGGTACAGGAAAAGAACCCCCCCCCCCCCGGTGTTGGCTCGGATAGAAGCGATGAGAGCGCAGCTGTTGCCCAGACTGTTGCTGTCTTTATAGGAACCAGCTGCGAAATATAAGTGCCCCCCCCCCCCCCCCCCCCCCCCCGCCCCC
>JAODKL010000109.1:1062102-1088420 GCA_026780765.1 Petrocephalus schoutedeni
AATTCCAGTACCGCCACATCACACATCATTATTGGGAAGCTCCCATATAAAGGTGTAAGTAAGTGGTGATCATCAAAATCAGCGTTTAATTCAAATGTCAAGGCAACTGGGTCTGCATTAGACCTAAAAGTAAACAAATCACTAACATTATTTTATGTATATAAGCAAAGGGTGAGCAGGACATTGTAATCCCCGACGTCTGATTCACCATGCTGACCAGCACTATACCTTTACTGCTCGACGGGAATCTGCCTGGGTTGGAAGCAAACATTTTACGGATTACTGCCTTCGTGTAAACTGACTTACTGGGAGGACTGGAATCTGGTCCAGGGTTTTAACTAGCTTAGTGGCCAGTGCTGCGTGGGACAGGCTCCAGATGCCAGCAACCCTGACCAGGATAAGCTGTTTAGAAGGTGGATGGATGGATGGATGCGTCACTGTGAGGTCAGTGTCCAAACATGCAAAGGGAAATGTGGCTCACGTGATGTTCATAGTTACCTGCTGGGCTGTGATCCTGACCGTTACAAGACAGCAATGTGTTATGAATTTGGTAGGCAGTTCATTCAAGAGGTAAAATCGTCATGCAAGTGGCTGTATGGGCATAGACGAGAGACGACATGCAAGGCAAACACATGCTCATCATTTTAGATGGCAGAGTAGGTTGCTGTGATCTGTTGTTTCAGTTGATAGAGTAATGCTGGACGGTCACTACTATGCCAACTACTGGCACTTACATGTATTTAAGTAGCGGACACTACTGTCCAAAGCGACGGGTTGAGAACGCAGATTAAGCCAGTTCCTGGAGCACAAAGGCCGAGAAGTGATATTGACTGCCAACCGTGAGATTTAAACCAGCAACCTTCTGATCACAGGCAGAGGGTCCTGGCCTGCAGAGCCATGTACTGCTGCACTTGACGGTCATTCAAATTTGCACCAGGTCAGGTTTCTGGTGGTGTCTAAGCGGGGCTCCGCTTTGAGGTTTCAGGTTAAGCTCAGCTGAACTGTACATGAACTGCCCTATAACTCCTCATCACTAGCCATCTGAACCTGGCAGGAGTGACCTACCCATTAACTCGGCCCATGTGAAAAGCACTTTTCTAAGGTTTGTTAAGTTTTTACCACATATTGCCTATAGTACAGTACTGGGGTGACTCTAGGATTTGAGTAAGATTCTGCTTCCAGTAGAGCTGCCACTATCAATCTTAAAAAACAGGGGATGCCCCCCACCCTCCGTCGGTAAAAATGGATCTGGATATTTTTTCAAGGGCCTGAAGCAAAAAAGATTGGTGACTGAAGCTTCATAAATGGGTCTACAATCACCTAGCACACAGCAGTATGTTGAGCTCTCTACAGTAAGGTGGCAGTGTAATGCTACCCTTTATATTTCTTGCAGGACACCAACTGAATTAAATCAGTTGCTGAATAATTATCCGGGCACAGTTGTTCAGTTGATGAATTCCGCATTTCATTCCCAGCCCATTTCTGGAATTTTGAGCTCCGAATTTTCCCTGGTACAAATTAAGCTGCCTAACCGCTATGCTCGCCGATAATCCATAAACACAGACCCGGGAACTCAGGCAATTGATTTGTGCGCTAGGCGCTAAACTGGGACATCCTGCATGTGCGAACCCGCAGAGAAGATCACGGCCGGCCACCTGAAAGAGTGGCTGACAGGTTCTGAAGAACCTTTCTGGTCCATCTGGACCAGGAGTCTCCTTTGACATACTGCCCTTTGACCATGCTGGCTATCTGAATGACATGCCTTCTAGTCATCTGGTAAGCTGGTATGCCTCATGTTATTCCTGCCCAAGGAGAGTTTAGCCTTCACAGCAGTCTGAGAAGCTGAGGAGGCATTGCAGCTGTGGAATGACACCTACCTCGCTCAGAGGAAGTCAGTGCAGCATAAGTATTTGCAGGACTGCATAAGCGGAATGAATGTGAAGTATTTGCCCATCTGTTGCCTGCTGTTTTAGCAACTTTGGTAACACAGTCATTACACTGCATTACACATGCCTTCATAATACATTATAATTCATTCATAAAGAATTATAAACATGGCCATAACTATTAATAAAAAGGCATAACACATTATTGTCATATACTATGCATGATGAATGTTCTGTGAAGGTATTAACCATAATACATTATAAACACTTTCATAATGCAGCACGGAGCATCCTTAATTCTTTCGCGGACCATTAAATTGCGTATGAAGGTGTTTGTGGTGCATTATAGACGAGAGCGTCATAGAACATTCATAATTCATTAGAACCATGGCTAAAGTGTGTTATGCCTTTTTATATAAATATTTATAGCCATGTTTATAATACTTTATGATTGTGTTACAATGAATTATAAGAACAGTTACTAGGCTTTATGAATATGGGCTTCATATAAAGTGTTACTGCAACTTTTTTACAGTTGTTTACCTTGGGTGGAAGAGAGACTTGTAAGTATTTGCATGCGTATATGTGTAAGAAACGAAGCTAAAGATGTTCCCGTGAAGAAAAACCAAGTTCCCTATTTTTCCTTGTGCGGTGAATGGACGTGGCTTCCGGCCAGATAAGACGTCCCTTTAAGGAGATAAGTTTCGTACAGGACTAAGCAGTATCTGTCCACGTGTAACTTAAAAGCTTCCAAAACGCACGGAAAGATATAAGGGGGTGATAAGTGTGAATCTCATTTGCGTGTGAAGGGGGGACAGTGGAAATTTCCTGCTCCTCCTCCCAGCCGGCGTGCGGGAGTGATAGCTGACTTTAAAGACCCCACCGGCGGTCCGCTGCTGCGCTCACAGCCGCTCTCGGGGGACCGACGACGGGTTCACCGGCTCGGGAAACCATGAAATATGTGGAGAGGATTTTCGATGAACTCGGACACTTCAAACGGTACATTCGCTCACGTTACACTCGTTACTTTTTTCCCCCATGAAAAATAGCATGCGACTGATTTTTTTTAGCGCAGATTACAGTATTCCTGTGTTGTCTGGGACTAAAATTACATGTATTGCGAAATGTTTATCAGTTATATGTACCCTGTGTTGTGACTTGTAGGACACGAATAAGTGTAATTAAAATGTATACATTTCTGTTCGCCTATTTACCAGTTTTGTCAGTTTTCCTACTGAACATAGGCTGTATCGAAATATCTTACTTAAAATTCCATTAATAAGATATAAATAAATTGTGAGTTTCAAAGTTTTTAACTGAAGTGGTTTCGAGGAAAGCTATATATATATATGGCAGTGATTTAGCGCAAGTGTAGAGCTGTGATGTTGATGGTGCGATGCCCGCGGGTCGCCGTCCGCTGTCACAGAAACGCGCTCCCCGCTTTGCGCCTCCAGGTTCCAGGCGTGCCTGTACTTCGCCGCGGTCTTCCAGGCTGTTGCTTGCGGGATCCACTACCTGGCCTCGGTCTTTCTGGTGGTCACGCCGAAGTTCCTCTGCGGCTCCCCGGACAATGTTACCGGGGTGCTGTTCGAGAACCACAGCGCCGCAGCCCTGGCAGACATCTGGCCGCACTTCGGCCCCGGCTCCGGCCCCGTCGTGGTGCGGACGGCCGCCGGCGAGCAGTGGGAGCTGAGCCAGTGCCGGAGGGCGCTGCGGATCAACCCGGCCGGCTTCGCCTACCACTTCGACGGTAACAAGAGCGTGCAGTCGTGCGCCGGGAGGTTCAGCTATGACACGAGCGAGATCCAGCGCAGCATCGTCACCGACTGGGACCTGGTGTGCGAGAAGGAGTGGCTGGCCAAGTTCTGCCAGCCCACTTTCATGCTGGGGGTGCTCGTCGGGGCGCTTCTCTTCGGGGACATCGCCGACAGGTTAGGCTGGCCAGCTGCACCCGAACCCCGCAGAGTGGCCAGTGGTTTCCACAGTTAGACGACTGAATTGTTAATTAATGCAGCCAACACGTGTATCTGTATATCATCATCATCATTGACAACAACAATAATAAGCGGTTTAATAATAATAATAATAATGTGCGTTATGTTTACATTATTATGCAATTGTTTAAGATATGATAAGATTTTATTAATGCCAGGGGCAAATTATTATAGTGGAAAGTATCCATTCTCGACCGGAGAGGGGTGTCCACCTCGGTAAAGGTGATAGTCGGTGATCGAAAAGCGGTATTTTCAGTCGTTCGGGCGAAAGCTGCAGACACAGGCACCCCAGCCCCTTGGTACACCCCTGGCCGGGAGCCTGTGGCACAGGGCACAAGGCTTGGGTACACCCTGGCCGGGATGCCAGTCCTTCGCGTGAACTACGGGCAAGCGCATAGATGTGGGATTCGAACCCATAACCATGACGGTGCGAGGCAAAATGCGGTGATTAGCTCCAAGGGGAGTTCGGGTCATCCCTCGCACCGTTGGTGTTTTCCAGTCAGTTTGGTGAGTGAGCAGTTTCAGCCCAGCAACCGTTTCTGTCTGTCATTCCGTGTAACACAGATTTTTATCCGATCTCCTTCTCACGTTTCCCCACCGATTGTGTAACAGATTGTTGTTTTAGTGTAACATTCACTTTTGCCCGGCTCGAGTTTAAAATAGATGGCCACGACGCGTTTTCGGTCACGGATTCAGCTCCTAAAGTGCTGTGCCGCGAAGCACACTTTTTTTTAAAAAGTTCATTAATAGTGATCGTTTTCCCCCATCAAAGTTGCGCTCGCAAAGCCCTGTGAGGCGCTCGTCAGGCAAAATGTTAGAATTTAAATAGGCTTATTAATTAAAAAGCGAGTGCGACTTAGGAGGAAAGATGTTTGTTAAGTCATATTCTTCTATAAAATTCCGTGCATTATATGCTAGCACTGATTTATATTATTCTGCGCTCTCGTATAATGTAATGTAATGTGATGTGTGACCGTACAGCGCCACCTTAGGGTAGCGCAGCATGTCGTAACCCAACCGCGGCAGAAGCGGACGATTCACTCGCGTATCCGCTGCTGACGCAGATTTACTTTGCCAAGCTGTTGAAAGGAGACGCCTGTGTTTTCCCACGGATAACTCCGCTTATCGTTACTGGGTTAGCGCATGGCAGTGAATATCAGGTGCCCTTTAGGGAGGACGGGTAGAGACCGAAATGTTTTCTTGTCTTTTTATATCGTCTTGGCAGGCTTGGGCGGCGGCCAATCCTGATGCTGACCAGCCTGTGCCAGTTCGCCTTCGGCGTTTGCGTGGCATTTACTGGCGACTATTACTCCTTTGTTGCGATTCGATTCCTGCTGGCTATGGTGAGTGGGAGACTCCGGCTTCTGCTCATTTGCCTGCTTTGTGTACTTCTTTAGACAGGGTCATTAGAGGACGTTATGGGATCAGAACCCACTGCTCTCTCCCAAAGAATCCTCACACGTTGATCACACCCCATTTACCCTCATTTACAGCGAGGACAGGGTGACACTGTAACACTAGTTTTACACAGAGTCTGTCACAGTTTTGACAGTTTTGCTCCAGTGCATGAATCCAGTGGCTTTTCGTCCTGGGACCACCTCAATGTTACTGTTCCTGTTTTTGCAGATCTGAAGGGTACACCAGTGCCACCACTGGGGAGGCGTGGCGCATTTATTAGGAGGGCAGTCGGGGTCAAGGTGTAAACAGTAAACAGATCAGTGGCGCTGCCCATTAGCGATTTAAGAAATTCAAAGCCAAAGTGTCGGTAAGCTAATTCTGCTGAGCTTTTAAGTCTGACTTAAAAATATGGCAAAAAGGTTGGAAGTGAGGGTCGAGTTTCAGCCGACGGGACAAATGACTGGGCAGAACTGAAAAAAGGGCCGGGTCAGCTTGAGATGCAGATAAACGCAGGCCGGGTCATCACCATGCCTCGCCTCAGCTTCATAAGGAATTTGGAGGCAGCTTTTGGGTCACGTGGTGTCTGGGATTCTTGAGTATTATGCAATAGGGAAGCCAAGGAGAGGCCAGCATGCTGCAAAGGCTTTTTACACGAGTCCAAAGTCCTAGCTGGGAGAAAAAGCCATCTAGCAAAGGGGGTGGTGGGCCTCACATGCCGGTGTGTCTGAGATATCTCTGCTGTGTATATTGCATATATGCATATATTCCACTGGCAGGCGTCAAGTGGCTACCTGGTGGTGGTATTCGTCTACGTGACGGAGTTCACAGGGATCAAAGTGCGCACGTGGACCTCCATGCACGTGCACGCCGCCTTTGCCGTGGGCATCATGGTGGTGGCGCTGGTGGGCCATCTGGTTCGGGTGTGGTGGCTGTACCAGGTTGTCCTCTCCCTGAGCACCATCCCCTTCATCCTGGTCTGCTGGAAGCTGCCCGAGACGCCGTTCTTCCTGCTGGCCAAGGGGCGCTTCAAGGAGGCCCAGGACCTGCTGGATCAGATGGCCCACTACAACGGCGCCACCACCCCCCTCAGGGTGGCGGACTTGCTGGAGCCCGACGCGGCCATCCTGCTGGACGGGGAGGCCAAAGCCCCAAACGGGAAGCCGGAGAGGAACCTCAACATACTGGACCTGTTCTACAGCTGGAAGATGGCGTGCAGGACCCTCATAGTATGGGCCGTGTGGTTCATCGGTAGCCTTGGCTACTATGTCTTCTCCCTGAACTCCGTCAACCTGGGCGGAAACCAGTATGTCAACCTCTTCCTGGCAGGTGAGATGGGTTCCTCTCTGTGCCTGATGGACCCTCTGGCTCCCGAACATAATAGCCAATACTTGACTGAAGTCTCGTCCCTGATAACTTTCCTAAGAAGATGGCACGCACTTTGTATGCTAACAAGATGTAGGAAAAAAGTACTACTTGTTAGTGGTTTGGGCTGTGGAAGGATGCCAGACATATTTTCAAAGCTCATCGGAACAGAACAGTCTAGTGATATTCCTGTGATGCTCAGATAATAAGACCCTTCTTGAAGAAGCTTGGTTAAGCCTCCTCTTTCCCAAAGGCATACGCTAAGCGAATCATGCGCAGCACTCTACTAACGAGGGTCTGTCATTGTCATTGCTGTCTGGCGACACAGGCCCCGGCTTCTTGTTGTCGTCTCGCTGGATAGTCAGCTGTGCTCAGCAGGAGGACACGGGCCCGGTCTGTCCGGGAGCTTCCTACGGGCCGCTGAGGATGACTCTGCACATAGCGAATCACAGGGCGGCTCTAATCAGATAATGATTTAGGGTCAGCGAGGCAGCCCACAGGTCTTTAGACCAGAGGAGCACCTAGTAGGAGATACTTGTGGTGTTTCTGGTGACAGTCAGCACTAATTAGTGGGCATCATCTTGCAGAATAATGAGCTCCCAGTACGGAGAGCACCGGGGCCATGCAATGCTCAGAACTGTTTAAATACGCCCAAAAAGGCAAACTATTCCTCTGAGCTGAAATGTTGGCGACATTAAACTCTACAATAATATACATTTCAGATAAAACTAAACCGAGCATGAAAGAATATGAGAAAGTAAGAAGAATATCAGTTGCAGTTCTGGAGTTCCAGATCCGGTACAGCTATTATTTTCTAGCTGCCGGGTGGCTTGGCGGTTGGGTTGCCAGATCCTGTCAGGGCAACATGGCACCCTTCCGGGGCGGGGACTTTGGACTGTCGATCATTCCAGGTGCTGTGGAGCTTCCGTCCTACTTGGTAGGCTGCTTTGCCATGGACAAGGTGGGCAGAAAGAGGACGTGTGCCCCATCCCTGATGCTGAGCGGGGTGGCTTGCATGCTCATCATCGCGGTGCCCAAGGTACAGCCGTCTCTCTCGACCCCCTAGTGGGAGGACCCCACCTTGGCAACCACACCACCTCCTGCCAGCGTGGCTTGGTCCAAACATTTGTGAATTTGTACATCAGCAATGTCCATCTTCTTGCAGTCACTGTGTAGTGGCTTGTTGGCCCTGCAGTGGACTGTATGGTTCACCAGCTCTGACTGGGGACCCTCATATGTCACTAATGTGACCTCTCAGTTCACAAGTAGGCAGGGGTGAGGATAGTGTTGCCTCCCCCAGTCAAAGTTTAGGGTTTTGATCACATCATGTAGAACTGAGGTAGATTTGATGGGGACCAGAATCAATGTCGGCTGGTAGGCGTGAAATCGCTGTTGGGAGAGGAGACTGGGGCTACACCCACACTGTTACGCTTTCTTTTAGAAATGTAGACTTTTGTCTCCATTATCTCCTTTTGCCACACTGCCCCTGCCTGAGTTTTGGATGGAAATACTTTCGTGAGCAACATGAAAATGCCCATGAGGGTGGAGATGATTTGAAAACTCCACCATTAAGCGGAAACGTAGCAGACTGGCCGTAGCCTGAGACAGAAATGAAGATCACTGTTATCTCGGGGGGTGGGGGGGGAAGAGATATAGTGATCAAAGCACCTACTAGTACCTACTGATGTGCCACAGCCTTGAATGTAAATAGGGGAAGATTGGTTAGAAAAATTTTACCTCCTGCTGGTTAATGATTTCTCAGCTTTGGGCCAGACTGCTGGTTTGAGCTCATTTTAACCAACATTGCATTTATATTTACGTTTTCTAACGGGCCCTTTTGTCAGATGGACAAGCGAGGCAGACAGTGAATTACAGCTGTCAAGGAGCCAACCAGCCGTCCATAAGCGCGGCTAAGCTGGGCTTCCAGCGAGCAGCCAGCAGAATTCCTGTGTTGATTGGTTCACTTGAAAGAAGCTGATGGCGGAGTAGTCCTCCAGGGTTCGAATATGACGGGCCCGATGTGGATGGCACGTGTCTCCCTAACCTTTACAGGCCCAGACTGACCCACAAGGAGCTCGGTTCCTTACAGAAGTGTTTCTCAGCCTGGTCCTCGGGGACCCTCAGACGGTGCACGTTTTTGCTCCCTACTGGGGGACCCCGAGTCCCAGTTTGAGAAACACCACCTTACAGAGAAGCAAGGTCACGCCGTGTGATTTTCGGTATCAGGTGATGTGGCCTAAACAGGGCAAGGCTCAGTGGTGTCAGCGCGGAGTCTCTGTGCCTGTACTTGATTGCATTGATCTGTCAAGTCTCCAAACGTTAGCTTTTCCTTCTCTCCAAGGACTTTGAAGTGCTTACCATCATCCTAAGCATGATGGGGAAGTTCGCCATCGCGATTGCCTTTGGCCTGATTTATCTCTACACCTGTGAGCTCTACCCAACGATCATAAGGTATGTCTGTGCAGAGGGTCACTTATATGCATCTCCCATTTATCTGATGCTTTTATCTAAAGTTGATGACGCTGATGCTGATGTTGATGACGCAGTCACTGATGCTGATGTTGATGATGCTGATGTTGATGATGCTGATGACACTGATGCTGCTGATGCTAATGTTTATGACGCTGATGCTGATGCTGAAGTTAATGACGCTGACACTGATGACGCTGTTGCTGATGTTGATGACGCAGTCACTGATGCTGATGACGCTGATGCTGATGTTGATGATGCTGATGCTGATGACACTGATGCTGATGCTAATGTTTATGACACTGATGCTGATGCTGACGTTAATGACGCTGACACTGATGACGCTGATGCTGATGCTGATGACGATGCCGATGTTGATGACGATGCCGATGTTGATGACGATGCTGATGCTGATGTTGTTACCCGCCCCGTATCCCTTCCAGGTCCCTGGCCGTGGGCAGCGGAAGCATGATGTGTCGTGTGGGGAGCGTCGTCGCCCCCTTCTGCGTTTACCTGTCTGATGTCTGGGTTCACCTGCCACAGGTAGGGCTGCTCTGGGTCACGTGGACTTGAGGGACGGCGCCGGAGGGACTGTTTGGGGGCTCCATCCATCAGTCTGAAATAAAGTTGGCAGTTATGCTGGACCCTGACTGTAGGCAAGCAGTACCAGTGTCATGCGTCCTTCAAGTGGGAAACTTGAGACAGGATTTGAGTTTTCTTTTCTTGAAATATCTATCCTTTCTAACTAGCATTTCTTTAAGTCTTTCCTGTGACATACAAAGCGAAGCCAAGCTGAATTAATAGGAAACCTCCCTGTGATCCTGACCACAGACGGATGGTTGGACGGATGGAATACAGGGCTGGGCGCTGTGGACTTTCGGGTCCTGATCAGGGGGGTGGGGGTCCTCCACGATAAATTTTGCCAGCCATAAACCCATCGCCCCACCAGCTAAATGCCTGGCGCATGCCGTCTCCCCTCTGTCTGGGGCGAGCCTGATAGAGAGCGCAGTGTCCTCGGGCTCCTCCGGCCCCTCAGCCCCGTCAGCTGAAAGCTGCCCTCTCGCCCCAGCTCATAGTGGGCATCCTGGCCTTCGCCGTCGGCGTGCTGACTCTGCTGCTGCCCGAAACCCTCGGCAAGCCGCTGACATCCACCCTGGAGGAGGCCGAGGCCCTGGCCTCCACGCCCAGCAAGAAGCCACAGCAGCCGCAGCGGCCGCTGGAGATGAGGCAAGGCCCGCCCCCGGGCGCCAAGGCCGACGGCCTACATCAGGTGATACACAACGGGGCGACTTGAGCGGCCGCAGGAAAGGCGCCCCGTCCTCCCAGGGCAGCTGAAATACCCAACAGCCTCAATGGGGGGCGCCGAGGAACCCCCAAGATTTTTTCCCTCCTACGGAAATGGACACGCATCAACCCGCTCATTTCTGAGGACTCTGCCCTGTCACGCGTCCATTCTACATGCGGAAATTCAGTTTCCAGGGTTTTTCTTGAATAGTAGCGCAGTTCTTCACATTGGTAAGACCAAAAGGAACATGGATGTTCAGAGGATTCCCTGTAAAGGTTATTATTTTCAGGCCACATTAGGCTTTCCTGCCACGACTGATAAAAGACACTGTCAAAGACTCAAAGACGGGTAGATTCAGGACGGCATCTTTGCTTCGGTGTGAGGATAGTTGAACCTGGGATATTAAGGTGTTCCAGCATGTGGGTGAGTGTCGGAGACTGCGTGTGTGTGCGTGTTTGTGTGGCTCGCTCTGTGTGTGATATGAGAGCATGCATCAGAGCCCTGGCCCTCCAAACTGCCCATTGGGACCCATTCCGAGCCTCCCGTGTTCAGACCAGAGCCAGATAATCCAAATACACTTAGTAGTCAAGTTGACTGGCAGCAGGGGCATATAAAGGGGTGGGGCCAAAGGGGCACAGGCCTCAGCTGAAAACTGATTGGTCCCTGGAGTGGCTCCTCCCCTGTCACTCACATATTCAAATCAGATCATTGGTTAATGTATGAATTATGGCTCTTGTAATGCCTCCAAATGTTAAAGAATCCTAGAAGTGCTCCTGACTGGGAGTCTCAGGAGGCTGGTTTGAAAAATGTTGCCCCAGGTCTGAACACTACTACAGCCCCTGTCTTTGAAATGGTGCTAAGTCACAGTTAATAGGACACTTTCAGGCTTCATTTACAAGCTCTGTGTAAATATTAGCCACGTAATTGCACACTGATTTTCTAGGAAGAATACACAGTGTCAGCTACGTCCATATTAAGCCCTTCCCCCAAATCTGTACTTCCTGTTCTTCTTTCTCAGGGTATCAGTTTGAAATACTCGATTTGCTGGTATCAGCCAACTTTACCAATATAGTGGATGTCAATGAGTTTTTTTAAGATCTCGTATTTTGTAGTAATTAGTTCTTAAGCAAGCTTTGGGGTCTATTCTGTGCCAAAAGCACCCCCTCCTGCCACACCTCTGAGAGTTGTTGTTTTTTTCTTTTTTGGCACACGGCTGTAATCAATGTACATTGCAACACATCACGACAGAATCCAGGACGTGAATGTTTTAAGATCTCCCTTCGTCTTTTTAGGACATTGATGTTTTGGACCAAAGATGTTTCTGAAGCCAAGGGTAACGAACCAAAACACTAGCTCCTCCGGTGCAGGGGGGTCACGAACAGGCCCATAACTAACACTGTTATTTTACGACAGACATATTTTGCCGATTGTCAGGTTTCTTACTTTAACAGTATATTTATCGCTTTGATTTCTTTGAGTACTGTAATGATTTCTTTTAGTAAGAGTTAAAATTAAAATGTAATCTGTTTAAATCCTTTTCTGGTGTTTTATGAAACTACCCATGCCACCAAAAAAAAAATGTAAGATCACACTCATTGGATATCAGTGAAGAATTTCTGCTGACAGTTCCTGGGCTCGATGTTAGTTTAATAATACAATTATACCTGCATCTGCCAAAGCTTCGTCTTTTCCCACGGGAGCCGTGTGTTTAATGGCCAACAGTGACCCAGCTCATTTAACAAATGGTTGAACATTTCACATACCATACTTAGATGATACAGTTCATATCAGGAAAACGCGCCACTTTTGTTTTTGCTGTAGGCGGTTTTAGAACGGACGACACTGGGCAGTGGCTGCTATGAAAGGTTCTGGCAAGACGAGGAGAGACGGTGCCAAAGCCAGCGCAGGACCGAGCCTCCGCTGTGCACTTTCAGATCCATTTTACTTTATCCTGGCTGCGTTGGTACCATGTGTTACAGGAGAACTGTTTAAACAGGGCAGGGACGGTCAAGCAGCAAAAGGCACGTTCTTCAGGGAATCTCAGGATGAGGCAAAAGCGATGCCAAAGTCCGCGCTGTACCGGGATTTAACCAGCCTCCCGCCAGCTTGACCTTGAGTCTATTAACAAACAATTACACAGTGCAATGTATAACTCAGTGTAACCGCATAGTGGCGGCCTCTATGCTCGGGACGCGAGCACCTATGTCAATCTATATAATACAGATTTCTCCATATATACATACACATAAGTTGGACATAAGCCTGCTCAGGATAAGGGGCCAGAAGCTGGGGGAATGGTATTTGGATTAGGGTGTTTTGGCCCGTTTGGCATCCTGGTTAACAGGTTGGGTCACAAAGGCCAAGAACCAACATGGATCAGCAAAGCCCCTGGAAACTGACAAAACAGCTGGAGACGCCTTGCCTGCCAGACACTGATCCGGCATATTAATCAGGATCAGCTGATAGATATAACTGACCACCCACAGAATAAGCAGCCCAGACTTGAATCTGGTTGCTGGGAACTGATGAGATCCATGAATAGAGATCAAAGACACTGATGAAAACATTCTGCCTGAGCGAATTCCCACCAGAAAGTTCTACAAACTGACATGAGATAGAAGATTGGCCACAAGGATATGAAGGGTAATGGTGAGTACTATGTATATATATATATAGAATGCAAGGTCGCTTGAAGATAACTGGCGTTATCTTCATGGACAGCCCTTACCTCTGCATGCCATCTCTTTGTGGACATCAGTACCCATCAGGGGGAATAAGTAAGATCCACTACACCCTTTCACAGGGAACGGAGGTGGCCCTGCTGGAGCCTAACCGGGCCTCACCCTTTAGGCCTTCATCCCACCTTCAAACTGCAAAAAAGAAATTCGATAAATAACACGCCACACCTGCCATTTCTCCCTTGGAAAACCTTCAAAACTAGACTGATTGGGGTGTGTAGATCAACGCGGTGCAGTGAGGCACAGATTACAGTATTAACTGGCAGCAGCAAAAGGGCTGGGAGGCCTTGACCCATCGCATCCTGTACCTCAGTTGACGCTCTCCCACGGCAGAAATGCCGGCCTAAGGCAGCGAGTTCAACCTTGGTGAGAAAGTCCCCAGGTGGCATCCTGTTTCTCTGAGCCCTGCACCAGCTCTGGTTTTTCTGAGCTGCCACCAACAGGGAGCCTCACTCAGGCCGACAGGCATTTTCTAAGGGAGGCCAGAGTCACTGACACAATATCCTTTGTAAACATGGTAACAGGTGAAGGTCATAGCAATAAGCAGGGTAACCTATTGCCGCGTTGGACTTCTGAGCCAAAAGCTCCAAGCAGGGGGTGGGGGGGTGTCTGAATGGATTCCACCAGAGGCCACATGTACAGACAAGGTCAAGTTAAATCTACCAGAGGGTCTGGGTGAGGGTAGCTACCAAAATAACAGAAAGAACAAAACAATGTGGAAGTTGGAGATGAAGGCAGAAAGAGGAGAAGGGTCACAGCAGGAAAGGCATGACAGCTTTGGTTTGGGAGGGGGGGGGGGGGGTCGGTGGTTGACAGTCAGCCGCCCCCCCCTTCTGGGTTATTGATAGCCCAAGACGCCAGGTCAGACATGGGTTGCTGTTTTTTTAGCAGAGATGGATAAACCATAATGTAAAGGGAAACTCCTTGTTTAAATGTTGGCCGACATGGGCAAGTTTCCCAGGAAACATTTCTGTTGGCCAGCTACTAAAAACCCAGAGAGTGATGCATGAGAGCCTTGCTGCACGTCTAAGGCTTGACAAACAAACGGCTACAGTACTGAAGCTCAAAGTGCAGGCCGCAATCTTAACACCCGGTGCCCAGATGTGCCTACAAACAGTCATTCCTGAGCATGAAAAGCACAGGTCTAGCTCAGCTTCCTTTTCAGACAGGAAGTGGGCCGGACGGTCTCTGCCCTGGTCTAGCCTCCCAGTTAAAATGTGTCAGTCCTGTCAATGATAATTCCTCTGATGTCAAAGATTGTCCTCAAGGTGGAAGAATTCATAAGGCAACACTGTAACTCGTTCAACTGGCCAAAACTGGATTGGTAGGATTCTGGTTGCAGCTGGTGGAGATTAACAGTGGGTGTTGTAGAACACCAATGACTTGCAACCCAAAAGTTGTTGATGCCAGCAATACAGGTTACAAATGGCCAGTTGTAAAAGGAAAAAAAAATTATTTGCTTTGGTTCTTAAAGAGTCACTTGAATCATGGGGCTTCGTACCAGCTGACCACCCTTGATCCAAGTAGGAGCAGGTGGTGGTGAAAAGTTGAACCAACCAAAATGTAACAATCCAGAGGTGGGCAGCATGTATTGCGTAGACATAGGAATACAAATTGCATAGATATACTGATACCACTGTCCTTACCTTAAAGTGATACACTGCATAAGTATCAAATAAAATAGTTTCATAATAAAACATTTTAAGTTTTCTCTTTCACCATAGGACAGAAAATGTTGACAAGGAAATTAATGAGAAGCAAATTATGCCTTAAAATTTTTTATTTTGAAAGCATTCCAGGATAGCGGAATTTTCCATTTAATAACAAATTCTGCAGCTGCCCAATAGAAACAGGCCTTTAAGCAGTGAAGTCCTAAATTCCCACAGATTCTAGTTACTGGCAAGTGTAGCTAGATCTAACAATTCCAAAGCAGACTCCCTTTTTTCTTAAAAAAACAAGCAGTTTTTTCCTGAGAAATATATCTGTAATGCAGAAATAAATAAAAAAAGGTCAAACAGCTCCAAAATACAGTCCATTTCTTAAATAGTATAGTCTTAACTTTGTATGTTAAACTTGGGTAGAGTGGAGCAAAGTTATTTGTGGCAGGATGAGATCACGTGACCATGTCCGTCACACGGCAGGCTACGCTGACCAATCAGTGCGCAGAGCTGTTTACACTTCTCTTGGGCCATTGGGTCGCGGAGGTATATGCTGTGTGGTGGGTTCTGCACAGTGGATTGGCTTATCTAAGGGGTACATTCAACTTAACGACACATTTAAAGCAAACCTGAAATTAAGAGAGAGAAGGTATTCAAATAGAATGCCCCCACACACACACTTTATGGCCGCCCTAAAACTTCAGGGTGTCTCCTTACCATGGACTTCACAGCGGACACCATGTTTGCATCCACTCTATCTCCCTCAATGCATTCAGGGTAAAATCAGAGCAGATCATTTACACTCTTTACACCTTTACTTATGGAGCTGACTGCTCCGAGTGCCTCTCGCCATATGCCTCTCGCCGAGTGCACTGCACTTTTTCATAGCTGGCTGGAATAAGCTTAGTCATCCTGACCTGCAGCTCAGATCTTTACTGCCGTCGAGTCAGCACTTCCATTGGTACACGCCCGAGGGTGTAGTCCCAGAAGATAGCTTTATATTATGGGGTATCTGCTGCTGCATCAATGACCCACAGGGCGGAACACAGAACAAAGGCGGTTTGCGGGTGAACCAGCAGCCTGGAACGTGTACGTGGGGGAAGCTTGATCTATTGGGGGGAAAAGTTGGTGAATGTGGGAGGTTGGGGGGAGAGACCCAGCTATAGAGAGCAGACCCCCTGCAGCTGTACCGGGCTCCGGTGTTGTTCTCAGGGGTACTTTGAGCAGCACACCACAGCTGAATCCCTTTCGATGTGACGGCTTTCCATAGCATCGCTTTTCTGGAATTGGGCCGGTGGTGGACGCCATAGTCCAAACGCTGGCAGCGGCTTAGGAATAACAAAGACCTCACGTCACTCGGAAACGAACCTCACCGTCCCATGAGGAAGGGCTGCCGGTTTCGGCATTGTTCCAACGGGATCCCAGTTCCACATGTTCGACCTGGCTGGACGCCATAACCCCTTCTCCACGGCAACGCTCAGGGATGCACCAACCACAGGCTGGCATCCTCCAGCTCCTCCTCCTGCTCTGGCTCCGCCTCCTGGTCCACCTCCATGGGCTCCTGGGTCATCAGGACCATGTCCTGGAGGAAGCTGTGCGGGTGTGCGGGTGGCGTGGCCGACCGGAGGCCAATCTTCTTCTTCAGAAGGTGGAACTGCTGGCGGATGAAGGCGTAGAAATCGTACTCGTACTCCATGCGCCGGTAGAGTACCTGCAGGGCCTCCACGGTCGGCGTCTGCTTCCGTACCGTACCCGTCAGGTTGCCAATCTTCCTGTAATCTGGCCCCGGAACAAAAGCCACAGAAACACACACGTGACGTGGCAGACGTGTCCCCGGAACACACGCAGCTCCGTTACGACAGGGTCTGCCTGTCTGCTCCATTGCAGGACATCCCCTTTGTTCAGATAAACCCCAGGAATAAGACCCTCATCCCGGACTAACACGGTATCGCAATGCCCAACAAAGGTCAAAAACAGGGTTGCTAGGTGAAGACCGAAAAGCAACAAGCACACGTGTGCCATGACTTCAGAAGCTCGATGCAGGGAAACTCTGCATTGTTGCAAAAAAAAAGTTGCCATAACGACAATCCATGTGGCTTTAATAAAACTGGAGTACAGGCAGCAGAAAGAGAGTGTGCTCATGGTCTGACCTACTTCTCAGCTGCCCAGGGTCACCCTATCCACTTCAGCCATTATGTAAGGCCGGGGGGGGGGGGGGTCCAGTAGGGCTTCATCTCATAATACACATGAACTGACAAAATGCCAAACCTGTATATCTAATCTATGACAACAGCGCCACTTGCTGGCCCGGAGTGGGAGTACTAGCTGAAATAAAGATAAGGTTTACAATGTGCTGACAATCTCAGCTAAGTTTGTCAATTGAGCCAGGCATCAACTTAAAGTATGTAACATACATCTGATGGTAGCATGTGATTTAGAAGTATTTATTTTTTAATAAATTTTGGTGCCAGAATGTTGTAGGTCCAGTACTAGATGAGGGAAATGCTTTTATATAGATATGGTGAGAGCAGAGGCAAATTTTTTTTAGTAGATGCCCAGCACAACAGTAAAATAAGTAGGCAACAAGAGGCGGGGCTAACCTGCGGGAGGCGGGGCTAACCTGTGGGAGGCGGGGCCATGACCATTGCCAATAACAGCTGAGTTACCTGGGCTTTTGTAGATGCTCAGAACCCCAGTGAAGTAGTGGGGCAAGAGGCGCTCCAGCAGCAGCAGCGTGTCCTCCAGCTCCTCCAGCACTCCCACCAGCAGGAAGTTCTCCAGCACGTTCTGTTTGGCCCGCTCCAGAGCCCAGAGTCCAGGCTCCCTGTTGCCATGACA
Organism: Petrocephalus schoutedeni; assembly: GCA_026780765.1. Classification (NCBI taxonomy): domain Eukaryota; kingdom Metazoa; phylum Chordata; class Actinopteri; order Osteoglossiformes; family Mormyridae; genus Petrocephalus; species Petrocephalus schoutedeni. Next base: position 1,079,731 of record JAODKL010000109.1, read on the forward strand.
GCGGGAGAGGACGGGGCAGCAGTCATACAGCTCTGCCCCCTCACCACAGTAACATGTAACCCCCCCCCCCCCCCCCCCCCATCATGCACAGATTCTAAAAAGCTTTGAAATACACAGCAAACAGAGGCATGAGCACAGCATAGCTGGGGAAGCCGTGAACAGATGCTCACAAGTGTCGGTTCTATGCCCCTGAGGTCGCCACATTCTCGCTCCATAGTGCATGGGAATCACTGGGGTGATTGTTACTCACCTGCACTGGGGGTGCTGGCCGCAGAAATAGGGGATGATGTAGAAGAGCCGGGGGTTTGAGCACTCAGGGTAGTTCTCCAGGATGCACACGTTGATGTCCTGGGGGGGGGGGGTGGGAGGGACCATCAGCCCAAAATACACACTGGAAAGAGCTGGGGGGGGAGCGTGGAGCAGGCCTGGTCCACGGTCACGGTCCAGCACACTCCAGCCACGGGTCAGAGAGGCACTGACAGAACCCACTGGCAGCAATGCAGCCACCGTTAGAAGCACTGAGGCTTGGCTTCCTCGGACCTTCCAGAGAAGCATAAATTATTCCATTTACACTGCTAAGACTGAGCCAGTGATATGGGGGAATCCATCAGTGCATACAGGAGGCGGGGCCATTGTCATAAGCCGTACATACACAAATATAACCAAACTAAAGACCTCTGACATAGTGTTCCCAAGTGACAAGCTTTAAAACTGAAATAACACAGGGTTCTGAAGTCAGTTACCCAGACAAAAGCTAATTCACCAAGGATGCGGAGTGAATTTATTTAACTAAATCTGACATGCATGTAATTGCAGGCTCCCAGCACTAGGGGGCAGACTTTCCCCAAAGATTTGCCAGCCTGGCCCACAAAACAAAAACTTTCTGAAAGTGAGCCTTTTAGCTTGAAGCCACATCCCGTTATATTAAACAATAGCAGCAGGCCCTAATGTGTAGAATTTGCGAGGTCGCACACCATACCTACTTTAAATTAGCCACGTACCCCGTCAAAAACTGGCCAAGGTAAAGCTGACGCAGTGGAATATTGGGGAATAAAGGCTGGAGAATGACTCAGTGGAGAGTCAGTGAGGTCAGATCAGCTCTCCCCTCTATATTTAGGTTGACTGACATATCATGACATATATCTTAGACACAAATATCTGACATTACTGTAAATCTTAGACACAAATATCTGACATTACAGTAAATCTTAGACACAAATATCTGAATTACTTTATTTAGCATAAACGTTTATCCAAAGCGACTTACAACTGAAAAGATAGCCAATCAGTCCCTAAGGCAACTGGGAGTCCAGGGCCTTGCTGAATAGCCCCACAGGGGAGTCACTCTGCGAGTCGAGCCAGCAGCCTTCCGACCACAAGCACAGTGTCCCACCCACTGAAGCACACACCACTCCCACGGGGCAGCATGTAGGACACGTATGTAACAGCCAAAAGTAAAAAGGGGTAAACGCAATAACCATGCTTAAGATGAGGCAGAGCCACGCGGGGAGCGTGAGATCAAGTCAAACAAGAAGCCGTTTAACAGGCAGAAAGCCCAGGAGAGTGGGGGTTCTCTGGGTGCATAAAGCTGGCCCGTTCTGGCAGCCCGCTGGTGGATGCAGGGTGCCGGAGACGGCGGCTGAGGAAGTACACCGCCATGGCCTCCGTTCTCCCTGCGGCCGAGTGAGGGCCCGGGCCTTTCTCCACAGTGAGCTTCATTTGTTCACAATGGCGACTCCTGCCTTTGGGCTTAGCCAGTTCACGGATGGGTTGAATGGCTGGAAGAGCCTTCAAAGCCACCACAGAAACCAGAACAAAATGAGCACAGAGACGGGGAAGCGGCGTGTGATGGAGGACAGCGATCCCCGAGGCCGGGCCCGGGACAGAGCCGCTCTCAGGAGCAGAGTGTGGATTTCATCGATTCCTCTCGGGAAGCCAAACGGCAGCTAGTATCGCGTGCGGTTTGGGAGCCAGGCAGGGAGCCGGCCAGGCCAGGCAGAGGGGGCTTGGATCTCCTCTTCCCAGACTTTGACGACATGCTTGCCCTCCGCAACTTCCCATCGAGGTCAGCCAGACAGCTAACAGCATTCGCATATCATAATATGAAAGACATTATTACTACTTCCAGACTTGTGTTTTCCATTTGTAAATCCTGCATGGATATCATGTGAACATCTCCGCCGCGGATGCTGACCGTAACTCTGCCGGGATGGGCATGTGGCAGCTGCGAGGCCCGTTCCAGCTCTCCGTCCCCCGTAGTGGCAGTATCTCACGGGCTTTCCTCAGCACCCAGAAGCCCTCTGTGCAGAAGAGTGCCGTATGGAAGCTTGCATCGGAACACAAGGCCTCGGTAAGAGCACAGCCGATGCGCGCGCTTAAGAGCGGAAAGCCACACGGCCCAAACTGGAGTCTTGCGCTCCCACCGGAATGCCATTGCTTGCTAGCATGAAGATGCTCTTATCTAGATGCTAACAATCTACAGCTTAAGCTACACGGGCTGTAATAATCTTTCTGGAACTGCGGCTGTATGTGCAGAGGAGCCAATCTGAAGACCACGGGCCGGTGAAAACACCACAAGTCTGCTCCTTCCGCTTTGTTTGCGTTAAATTCGAAAATGTGCTCATCCATCCGAACCAACCAACCAGCATGCACTAAAATGCCAATTACCTAACTCGCAAAACCAGGGAAAAAAAAAAAACGTAAATTTGAAGGAAAATAAGAACTTTTTAAGATCTGGGTTTAAAAAAGAAAAACGGCAAGCTAACTGTGCAAGTAAATCAAATAAGAGCCAAGCTTCGGCTCAGCATGCGAGTTTAAAACATCCATTTTGAAAAGCTGTGACCCTCCAAACGGGACGGCCCCGCTCTGCTGCCCGCTAACACACCTCATCCGTTTCTCAGGGCCTGTCATCCCACTCACAGCCACTGCTTGGGAGCCAGTTCTGTTCCCACTGTTCCCGATTAACCGTCTCTTACTCCTCCAGGACTTACGGTGGCCCTCCTTCCCTGCAGCTGGAGATATCTGGCCCCACAGTGCAAGTACACAAAAAACAATGGAGGCATTTGTTTGACTCCTTGCCTTTTTTTATCTGGCCATAAAGGAAGACGAGGTGAAACTCATTCCTTGGTGATGGCGATGATGCATTATCAGCACTATCATCACCACCACCATCATCATCACCCCCAGTCCACCTCACTGGCAAGGGGGGGGGGTGTTAGCTGGGCCTGAGCACTGAGAAAATGCTGTAGAACTTCTCTTGTTCCCTTCACTGGTCCCTTCATCGAACACAGCACAGGTCCTTGGTCACCACTGTTCCAGCACCATAGACTAAAAGACACTGGGCGTAGGGCTTGGTGTCTGCCCATGCATCTCCCAGCAGTACCAGGGCAGGTGGGGGTCACGACCAAAACAGAACCAGCTTCTCCTGGAACTGTGACACATGGCCAGATGTTGTGAAGGAAGAGGTAGTGGTGAAACATCTCAAACAAACCACAGGACAACCTAACACTGACTCTGATTGTATCCCACTCAGATATGGAGCCACCGTGCATGCTGGCATCATCCTGCTCAGGGTTGCCATGGTGACAGCTGTGTCAGATGAGTCAGATGGTCCTGGGCTCTGTATACCTGTGTAATAACACCACTCAGGCACACAAAAAATCAGAGACAGTGCATTTCCCAACACTGAGGTTCCAGCTGGGTTGCTGCATGCCTCCTTGCATGTCTCTCCGTTAGACACATGAATCTGTGCATGGTTGGTGGTTTCTGTGTACGAGACTGTGGGTGCAAGCATCCAAACCACTGTATGCATCAAGAGCCACCCAAAGATTTACATTCAGATTCACAGGAAAATGCCTAACAGGGGGTATTACACGACTTCCTGTCAGACGTTAATCTCACTGCTGTATCTCTAGTACTGCTCAGTTATCAGTTCAACTCAGTAAACGTAACTGCAGTTGGCCGAGCTGTTGTTACTGAACAGCCAGCCCCCCGGTGTGGCATAGCAGCGTCTGTTGAACGCACCCACCTCAATGTGGGCACTGCCCAGGAAATGTGGGTGGACAGTTGGTCAAACATTTCCTGAAAAGCCACCCAAGCTCTCAGAACTCAAAGCCGCCGGGGCTGTTGAGAGTGCCTTCCTGTGCGTACAAAGTGCTGACGAGACCCTCCCGTGTCACTTCCTGCCAGGGTGCCAGCGCCTTGTAGATGGCAGCGGTTTAATCAATGTGAGACTGGGGGGTGCGAGGGGGGATGAATCTGGGCTGCCGCTCCCTGAGTCACGCAGACGGAGCCGGCCTCGTACAGAGAAGGTTCTGCGACGTTCTGGCCCAGCTCCCATAGATGCTCTGTGGCACCAGACAGCCCTCTTAGACTTTGCCTCTCAACCACAGGTGGGAGGAAAAATTCCTTCGGAGGGGGGAAGCGTTGGGGGATTTAAATGCATGTGTTTTTCTTTTCGGGGATCCAAATCATGCACTTCCTCTGCGCTTGCTTACGCTGCACATTTCCCATGTGGCACAGGGAAGGTGGGCAAGTGAAAGTGGCACCACGGGACGGCAGAAGCTTTGCAGCTTCTCCATCTGCTAAAAACTTGGCACCCCCCCCAACCCCCGACCACCACCCCCATGACACGGACCTCTGGAAAATGACATGTGAAACCATTCCCAGTGCACGCTGTGACACGTGTCAGCCAATCCTACGAGCCCCGGAGCTCGACTGGCCACCAGATGGAGCATTAGAACTGAGACCAGCTCATTGATCAAGGATTGAGGGAGTCGTGATCCGCACACGTCATCGTGAGTCTTTGGGTCGGACGGCGCTTCCCCAGTTCCAAGCGGACCTGCGGTAATTGTGCTCCGTGCAGCTCATACGGCCGACACTGAACCTTAAACTCTGAGAAATCCATCACACGCTCTCCCTTGCCCGGGCCGTCACGGCCGCGACACCACCCACTTCAAAGCTAAGGGATGCCCTGTCATCTAGAGAAGATTGCCAAGTTAGCACCCACCACGCCTTGAGGCGGGACTCTGTAATCTGTTGGCCGTCTGCATGGTGACGTGGTCGTGGGAAGTTAGGAGACTGCCGTGGGGTGCTGGGTATGACATCAAAGGCCAATCCAGTGGCAGAAGCTCACCAGATAACGCTCCTCGTCCTTCATCCCCGGGGTGCGGATCAGGTGGTTCTGCTCCCCCCTCCAGTCACCAAAACGCCGGAAGAAATAGTTGGACAGGAACCGGTTGATTGGGTCCCTTATGATGTTGATGTACACGGGCTGTTCGATCCTGAACCTGGTAGAAAAGATGCCCCCCCCCGGTGAATATCCACGGTGATAGGGGCCACTTGTGGGTGGGGGGGGGACGTGAATGGCAGGTACCTGGTGAAGTTCAGGAAGTGCACATGCCGGGTGTACAGGAAGGGCTGGGGAATGATGCTGATGTTTTTCATCAGGTCCACCTAGAACAGGACAAGCCCGGTCAGAACTGCGGCAAAGTCATTTTCCATGTGGCACACTGACACCCAGTAGGCTACCCTTCTGGAATACTTCAGGTTACTCAGGAAAACTATAGCAGAGCGCCCTGCAGAGTCCAGAACCAGGCTTCAAGTCAAGATCTTTAAACACTACTCTCCTTGCTGGTGACTGGAGATTTAATATTTCAGCAGAAGTTGGGTTAGAAGTCCTTGTGGATGCTGATGCTAATGAGGATGCTAATGCTAATAAGGGTGCTTATACTAATGAGGATGCTAATGCTAATAAGGGTGCTTATATTAATGAGGATGCTAATGCTAATAAGGGTGCTTATACTTATGAGGATGCTAATGCTAATAAGGGTGCTTATACTAATGAGGATGCTAATGCTAATGAAGACGCAGACGAGGATGCTAATGCTAATGACAGGGACTGCAAAAAGGAGCAGGAAAAGTGCCACACAGATGAAAAGTTTGATGTTACCAACAGAAAACACTGCAATGTTATCCATCCCATTCAGCCATTTCCCATAACCACTTACCCTGGTCAGGGTTGCGGGGGTCTGGAGCCTATCCCAGAAGCAATAGGCGGATTTATGTAATTAATAGTGCATTATCATTGTTAAAGACCGATGCGTGTGCATGACGATGTTATGGTCTTTATGAACTCCGACACCCGTTTACAAATAAAGCACGGCTGATATGGCTATATGTGAATAGTGTGTACATGAGCCTTGCCATAAGTATTTCAATGTACTGATGAATCCATTCATTGTGCAGATGACAAAGGATCTGGCCTTTTGGCACAACATGTGCGTGACTGTTTGACCCCCCCCCCCAAGCCATGTGTGGGGACCCCCTGACCAGGGAAAGCAGCGAGTGTGCAAGACTGTGCGAAGCACGGCGTGGTAGAAATCAAATCTCACCCGGATGTCCTTAGTATATGACTTTGCTTTCATTTACAGTTTGAGCTCAAACAGGGAACATACATAGGAGAGGTCTCCACAGTAATGTCAGAAAGTCCTCTACCAAGCCACTGGCCTTTATAGTGGCAACAAGCAAACCAAAAATTGACTCCCCTCTGGCACTTATTTTCCACTATCTGGTGAATTCTTTCACCATCCAAGGCTATTCCTAACAAAGCAAGTCCTTTCAGTGCCTCTTAATAGGACGCGACTGAGCAGCCATCTGTTGCTGCATGGCAGCTATTTTACAAGCTCACCTTCTGCATCCCACCTTATTCTATACATGCACACAAAGCTGTAGCTTAAGCACATGTTGTCATAGATGACACACATGAAGTAAGCTAACTCCACACCCAGGCTTCTTGCAATAAATCACAGAAGAGCATACATTAATCAATAAAAGTAAAAGAGCATACATTCATTTTTTTAATCGCAACAGCGTTCTTTTTGAGAGTAAAGGCCCCCTCCTCCATCTCCGTGGGTGTCGGCTCCTGCCCACGCAGGTTCACGCATTCAGGGTTTGTAACGCAGGAAGAGAGAGGCCGGCTTTCATGTGGCGAGCTCCTCGGCGAGGCTCTGGAGGTGATTTGCGCCTGATTTCTGAGAAGCGGAAATGCGTTGATGCCTCTGCCTCTGTGGGGCTTTGCGGCCGCACAATTCGGATGATCCGGCATTTCAGCTTAAGACTTACATAAGGTCGAAAATCAAACTGCGCACGGCTACAGAAAGTGGTGAAAGTAGTATATGGAATGTATAAAGAGATGTAACCCCCCCCCCCCGCCATTTTCTAAGGTTGCTTCACTGTGACTTCAGAGATGGTGTGTGATAAGACATGAGGGAGGCATTTCCAGCAAACCACTGGACCAGAGAGCAGAAGCTCCACCCCATATTCCCATGCTATTAGTCTCAGGCTTCAGGCAAACTGCTCTGTGAGGGTGCAAACGTTTCACAACGTGCATAACACTTACTGCAGGCAAAGGCTGAGGGCTGGAGGATGAACAAGTCATTTTGTAAGTTACTAGGGGGATCGATCGCGATCAAAACGGGACACAACCTTTTATTTATATTTTATTTATACGACCCATGACATGTACAAGGAAAAAGGTACTCACTGATGCATTACATGTAATTTAAATACAAAAGTAATTCCAGTGTTTAATTCTTTCTCCGCTACTTTTATTTCTTATGTTGCCGGTACTTGTGGTCAACCAATCAGCAAGCTAACACTGTAAGCATCAACCAATCAGCAAGCTAAGACTGTAAATCCCTCCCCAGCAGATTGTGTTCAAACGAAAAGTACTTAGCCTGGAGTAGGGACTAAAAATTGGTTCCAGAACTTTCTGCGAGGAACTATAGTTGTGCTGAGTTCCAGTGGTGACAAAAGACAAAAGTTCCTGGTTCTGGAAAAAGGTTATGGTTCTGGAAAAAAGTGTAGTGTGATAATTCATTCTTGTTCAAAAGGGAGTGGTCAGTTGGCATGGCCTGTAAATGTTGGGGGTGGAAACCTCAAATTTTCCATGGCAGAATGAAAGAGAGGGGGTAAAAATTAAGGGTCCCACTCCAATATTCACAATGGCATAGAGAATAAAACTTAGAAAAATTAAAAAGCGGGAATTTATTCACACGGGAATAAAACTTCACAACCTGTCAGTCACACGACACCTTAAAACTCTAATGATAACAGGCTCCAATATGAAAATGTTAAAGAAAAGATGATTCTTGCCATTTTAAAAATTTCTGTAAGATTTAAGGTGGGATTAAGTGTGTGTGGACACACTGATGTAGGGACAGAGGACGTGCCACACTCAGACATCCATCTTTTTAGGTATTTTGGGTGGGCGGAGCCATTTTTCCCCTCACTAAATAACAGATGGCTCCATCTCCCCAACCGAGAGCTGGTCCAGCCCCATAACCTCCAAATCTCTTCCAGCTTACCTGCTCGTGTTTGGTGAGCCGGGTCTTGTTGTGAATGTCAGAGGAGACCAGGTTGTAGTGGTGCCTCTCGGCAAGGATCCGCAGCAGCAGGACCACGGTGCGGCTCCCGCACTTACCCACGCGGTTATATACCACCTGGCTGGGGAAGGGCAGCACCTACGAGACACAGGGTCACAGCGAACGTCGGGGGGGCTTTTACAGATCAGGGCAGCATAGAGAAAGTGCAGTTTCGACTGAAAGGGAAACTCACCACCAATAGTGCTGGAAGGGAAACATTTATACAAAACCGAAACAAACAAGGCTTAGGAAACAACCCCACATCCA
>JAODKL010000109.1:1099448-1117984 GCA_026780765.1 Petrocephalus schoutedeni
AACTGGCTTGTGGCAGCCAAGCGTTCATAGCGACGTTGCTTTTTGATCCTTCGATGTCGGCTCTTCCTATCATTGTGCCTTCCGCCCCCCAAAACAGGAACATATCAGATCATCGCTCCGTTTGTCAAGTGCGTCAGTTTCCCGAATCCTACGGTCTGATGATCAGTACGCCGGCTGGTATCAAAAGGAAAGTACCGCTAAGGCGGCGCAGTCCTAGATTGCCCGGACCACCGGGACCCCCCGGGAACGGGCCGCTTTTTTTGTCTGCTTTCCCCCGCCGAACCCACCCACACGCCGAACAAGCGCGGCTGCAGCGGCGATCCGGCCGGCTGTATGTGGGAAGCCCGTCTCATACCAAGGTGGCACATTTTTGCGGTGATGTTTACCTTGGGCAGGGCACGGCCACATTCCTGCAAGCGGCCGATCCCGCACAGCCGGGGGGCCCGTACCACAGCGCGCAACAACGACACGTGTCCTCCGCATTTAACCCATGGGTGACACAGCAGTGGGCGGCGGTACCTTGCTGGTCAGGGAATCGAACCGGCAACCTTTCGCTGACAGGTGTAATCATTAGGCCACGTACACTGCTGCGACACACAGGGGAAATTACAGCGTTTTTTTTGCCTGGACGTGAATTATCTTCCCCGGAATGACTACCGGCATACCCTTACGGAGGGATGGGGGATATAAAAGCCCGCTGGTTTTACCAAGCCTGATAAAAAAAAGCAGGTCAAACGATTTCTGCAGAACAGCACGCTTTTACCAAGCAGTACAACCAAACATCCCTGCTGACAAATGTCGATCGTATTTCAGATTTCTAAGAAAAATACCCCAAACCACTCACAAACAGCTTTACAGGAAGACTTAATGGTTACCGTAAGATAATGCGGCTTAAATATCAAACAGATGTGCAATGCCTAGATGCTGACGGTGATAAAAGGAGACTTTTACTAGCGTGTCTCTCCGCCTGGCCGACCTTCTCCATAAAGCATTTTAATAAATACATACGGGATATTCCGCATTTGTCCTAAATATTAAAACAATACTCACTCGTTAACATAGACTCCTTTATTATTTACCGACCATAATTCACTCCCAAGAGGGGAAAATGAAAACATGTATTATTAATCGGACCCTCTTTGTTAATATCTTGGTTTTCATGACATTTTATAAATGAATCACATTGTTCCTTGGACAGCGGGTTTAAAGGAAAGAAATGAAAGATTCCCGGTGCACATCCGACCCCCAGGAGCGTCTCTTGTCTTGTGCCCGTGTGGTGGTGGGGAATTAGTAAATGAATAATTAATAAAACGTGCCAAAAGTTTCCAGATTATGAAGAGTCACAAACCTAAAGAGTAGCAGATGGTGCATTTGTTAATGACCTAACAGGCTAATGGCTCAATCTAAATAAACAAAACAACCCTGCTGATTTACTTTGATCAAGATAATTGCTGCAATAAATATTCTGCCATAGACAATGTCTGAAATGTACGCAGATTCCCTTTTTATGAACGATTAAGCATATTTGCATCAGTAGTGTTTACATTTTCCGAAAAGACCGACTTAAGGCTCACTGGTTCATCACTATGATTTACAAATGACAGCGGGGGGTGCTATGTACGATTTTGTCTTAAGAACTGCACGCAGGAGGCAATCCGCGGGGGGGGGGGGGGGGGGGCTGTTTTAAGGCCAGTTCATAAAAAACTCCACTTTACCGCGTGCGCTCTCGGTTGCGGCCGAAGGGAAGTGACGTAAATTTCGACGACTGCGGTCGGTGCGCGTGCGGCCCTGATTTTTATGCCTAGCGGAAACCGTGCGCGTCGACTGCGCATGTGCAAAGTGATTGACTAGGTATATCCCGAAGGTGGCAGCGTCACGGATCAGCATGTCCAACCACAGCATGTCATTATATCATTTAAATATTACACTGTGTGTAAACTTTGTCCTTTCAATCTGCATCCCCAGCCAAATGAAGTATGAACACAAGCTGCCGTGCGGACAACTGTCCCCAGCTCGGAAGCGCACAAAAGCGTACGTGCAAAGCTCTGAGTGCACGTACAACATATCTCACTCTCAGAGGCGGATCCCATATTTCCAAGCACATGAGGGTCATTTGTGACATTTAAATATTTAAAGCAGAAGCTCCCACATCTGACAGCACACAAACCAGCATGTGGAAGCTTTGACTGAACCTTCTGAGGGCATAAGCCACCACCTGCATGCCTGCCGTGACAGCATCAGCGGAACAGGAACACCCAAATCAGAACATTCAAAAACCACCAGATATGAATCAGACACTCTGAAGGTTCAAGAAACCACCTATGGGAGTCTAAAATGGCGCACAGCTCCAGGAGAATAGAGGAGGGAGTAAAAACGGACAGCAAGATTAGATTTCAGAACATTTCCAGCTAAAATCAACATATGATGCTGGGTTACCTGCATTTTGAAATGTAACGGAGGGAAACTGTTACTTGCCTATTCTGCAGGCCAGACAATGATATGCGAGAATGAAGTATTTAGCCTCGCAGAGAAGCACCACAACTAAATATATGGAACTGCACTCAAGAAAATGATCCCCCGGACAGATTTCTGCTCGGGCCCAATTAGCACACTCATGTGACATCAGTCTCCACCAATAGCTTCCAGGCTGCCAATCAGCCTACATCTCACTTTTCAAGCCCATGTGAGATCAGATGATGGAATTCTTGCTGGGAATTTCTTTCCAGCAACATGGATAAAACACAAATATCCAGACTGACAGACGTAAACACACACATATGTGCACATTCAGACACACTGAAATGCACAGATCAAGATGCGCACTTACAAACACAGACTTGTGGGAACACAAAGCCAAGGGGGAGAGGTGTGTGTTCTTCCACAGGAAGACAGCCCCCAGCTCCAAGATCGCAGCCAGGCCGGTCTGTCAGGACATGCCGAAACTGATTTAAATGAACAAAACCGAAAGGTGACTTTCGGCCACCGCTTGGAGATGAAGGGGATGCTGGAGAGCTGCAGGTGTGCTGTAGATCTCCACTGAGATCCCAGAGATATATACAGTTACAGTATGTGGCTGTGGGGTTTCCCAAACCAGCAGGAAGAAGGAGCTTGTTGGCCGGGGGACCTGCAGGCTCTCCGCCTGCTGCATATCCAAGGCTTTTCAACTTCATTTTCTTTATACTGCACAACAAATTGATTCAGCAGAAGGCCACCGTGGTCTTCCCTGCACCGGCATCAGGCTCTCCATGGACGTCCCCCCCAAGGGGGGCAGCTGGCTAATCTCAAGCTGTTCTCATTTTTACTTTTTAGCCACTTATCCTGGTGTGAGTAAAATAGCCATATGAACCGAGAAAGTCACTGATGGCCAAGTACCAATGATCAGTGACCATAAGGTTGCCAGTTCTTGGCAAAGAAGGGATGATTTTTCCCAGAATTGTCTCTGTGTCATATCCAGCTGTCTACACATATCGACAATCCACACGAGCATGGGCCCCGCGGTACGCACACGGGCATGGGCCCCGCGGTACGCACACGGGGCATGGGCCCCGCGGTACGCACACAGGCCCTCAGTCTGCAGTCTGCCACTTCATCCCTTGCTCCCTGTAAACCACTAAGCAGCTGTGCTTCATTGAACAGTTAAAACTCAGAGTTAGACGCAACATTTTTTAACAAAAACCTTTTCATTGTATTTGGCCAAAGGCGTATAATCTTCCGTGTTTGGTCCAAGACATACCATAATCCTCTGGGCCGGGGCCACAAATGTGTCCTAAGCCTGTGAGTTCGGTCCAAGCCGTATCATAGTCCTCTGTGTTTGGTCGCCTGTCTGTTTGGACTGAGACACTGAAGGGTTCCAAAGCTAAAAAAATGCTTGAGGAAAAGTGGAGGGAAAAAAATCAAAGATAAATGGAGAACATCTTGTTCCCTCCTTTGGTTCCCTAGCAGAACCTCACCACTATATACATTGTGGATTTTTAACTAATTTGCCTAAGAAAAGTATGTAAGTAAGTATGTAAAGGGAGATCCAGCTCTCCCACTAACAAAATGCCTGTTAACCACCTAAAGTGGCTGACAACAGCTGCTCGGTTAAAATTAGCAGCACACCAAGCTGCGATTCCTCTCGCCTGGCACCCAGTGATTAACCGTCTGTCTGAACTTTAACCCGTTTCTCTACAGATCGATTAATGAGCGTCTTAAGCACACCATCTCCTAAATTAAGTACACTATCCCCGGTTTAATTACCAAGGCAAGTGTTAGACGGAGCAGCCGTCTGCTGCCTTCAATTTTCAGAAATCTAATTAAGGAGATTAGATAGAAAAAGTGTAGCTATCTCCAATGTTGATTTTTAATTAATATACAAAACGTCCTTAGAGGCTAAATGGGCATTAAGAGGCCGTTTCTTTCCGCTTCTGAAATTAAAGGTATGCCCCCCTGTGTGGATTCGCACAGACCTCACTGGCCCAGACTTGGAGGGGCGCAGATTGGGAGCCTCACCTTACTTTGCCTTCTGCTAGCTCCCTCGAGTCACACCCGATTGGATACACGGATTTATGCATCTCACAAGCGGAGGCGAGGCCGGACCCCGGCGGACGCCACAGGCCCAGGCTGCCGTGTCCCAACATCTCGCCTGTCACCCTGCAGCAGGGATCCAGATTTAAGCCTTCAACCAGACCGGTCAGCAAACACGGCCGATCCTGGATCTCCCGTGGGACTGACATGCTTCAAGAGACGGTGGCAGGGCGGTGAGCATCCTGCCAGGGGACAGACAGCGGGGGGCGCAGATCCAGGATGCCTGGAAATAGCATGCGTCACTAAATCTGTTTGGGGTGGGGGACGGGGGACGGGGGGTGGGGACCTCCATTCAGGAGAATCTCAGATGGGAAAAACAGTCAGAGGAGTCAAGAAGAGACCGAAGGGGGTGGTCTGGGAGACTCCGTGACTAGCTGTACGACAGCCGCCGGGTATAAACCGCTGAGACATGTGGCCACATGTATGTACACCCAGGCCAGCATGCGATAGCAGCCAAAGCCTCCCAGGTCACAGTAGGACAGACGGAAGAGGCCGGCCATGCGTGGTACATGGTAACAGGCCCGCGAAAGGGATGGTTGGGAAAGTGCCTGTACAGAAAACGTGCTGTGTTTGCTTTCTCGGCCTTTAAAAATACACCTGTTAAAGGAAGGAGCTTCCGAGGGTGGGGGGGCTCGTCTGAGCCTGCTGTGCCTTCCTGGATGGCAGCGCGTAGGAGCCCGGGAGGGGAAGAGAGCAAGGAGCGTGTTATGTCACTGAAACCTGCCACCCGGGCCGGTTACAGGAAATGAGTGGCCGACGCAGGAAGGGGCGTGTCTTCATCCTTCCAGAGTTTGAGTGGGGGCCAAGGGTCAATGGGGAAACTTACCATGGGAATAACCTAGCAACAGAAACCTGGATGGGGGAGGGGGATTAAAATACACATGTACATTTGGGGAAGGAAACCCAAATGATTTTCAAATATTCCCCAAAATATGGAACAGCCATTACTGTCTAATTAGCCTCCAATGACTCTGCCAAATGGCAGCCTTCCCAGCCCCTGGATACACATCAGGTTCCATAAAATTCCCTAAGCTGGTGGCCTTCCATGCAGCCTGTTGTAGGCATGTAGAAAAGTGTGTAGTAAGTGTATAGTAAGCACGTAGTAAGTGTGTAGTAATGTATGTAGTAATGCATATAATAAGTGCACACCTGCCTGATAATTGCATGCTTTCCCCACTGTGCGGTCCCACCCGGGTGCCTCTGTATAGCCGAAGTCAAAACTCGTATCCAATGGCGGCCTGCTGGAGTAATCGGGGCCAAGGACGGGGGTGGGGGGGGAACCACAGCCCTCATTTACTGCACATGACTAAACCCAACGGAGCAGTTAACAGTGGCAGTAGAGTAAGGAGAGGTGCAGAGTCACTGGTACCACCCAGGGATGCCGCTAGATATTTTGGGCCCCATGACAGCATATCATACTGGGTCCCCAACCTATTATGTTCCACATTGCTGTCAGTTAACGACCCAACAGCAAGCTGCCTAAAACCGAGGCTCTTCATTGGTCAGTGGGCGGGGTTTCAGCAGCAAAACTTTTACCCGAGAGTAAACAAGGGCCAGTTCTTGTAACCTAGCAAAAGGTTCTTAATTCAAGCTGTTTCTGTACATCTGTGTGCACAAGCAAATCTAATGTGCATAACAAGCTTAAACCAAATTTGTTTTAAATAGTGAAAAATGCCCCCCCCCCCCATCTTTCAGGCTGCACCTGCTTCAGACAGTTGATCTTTCTGTGCCCCCAGTAGCCCATGACAGTCTCCCTTGTATTGCCTGTTCTCTCGCTCGTTGGGAGATCTGCTGGACCTTTGTTTGGCTGTGGGCCGGGGCTCACAGCCCATTGGCTCTTCAGCTTGGAGACTTGGCCTGTCAATCAGAGCAGGCAGCCTATTCCATCGGCCTTCTCCAATTACCAGGGCTCTTTGGCCGTCAATGAACAGACCATTCAGGACGGCGAGAGGGCGATTAACGTGAAGGAGGGGGAAGCAGTCAAAACAGCGGGTAAGACTGGTATCGCGGCCCAAGCCCATTTCATCGCTGTGGCTGAACCACTCATGTCAGCTGTGCATTTAGTCACGCGTCAACCTGCAGAAAAAGGCACCAGCGTGCATGACATGCGCTAATTGATCTCAGGGCTAACCGCTGAAAACAGAGCTCCTTCCAGGACGCAGAATGGAAACGAGCCGTCAGGAGTTCCCATATCCGACCCTTTCCCCGAGAGCTAGGCTGACAATGCCAGGAAAGCAGTAAACACCCCCCCCCCCAGTAAACTTAATGAGCCTGAATCAGTTTGATCAGCTGGGATTTCGGAGCACGCCCATGCCACAACGCATATTTCTGGGCAGACAATAACGAGAGGAGTGAGGTAGGAGGGCGGATATGGGTACACCAGCGCCTCCCAGAGCCCCTACGGGGAATGGCAACCTCAGACCATCATTCAAACCCCAGAGAAGACAAAACATTGCTATATGAACCTAAATGCATCCTTACTATCATAAGTGTTTGGGTTTTTAACTATACGAGTTTCATACAAGGGCAAAGCATAACTGCTTTTCCCTTTGCGTGCAGTCCCACGGTCGCCAGCCTCATCTCGAACGGGGGCTATGATGTTTATGGAACCCTATTCACTGAATTACTTTATTTGCATGGATTTGTACTACATACATGCTGTTGGGGGGACCAGCATCCATTTATGGCGACATCCCAGCAACATAATCAAACAGAGTATTAAAAGGTTTTATACTTATTTTGCTGACTTCGGAATCAGATTTATTCCCTTGGGGATTAAATCAGTGGCACGCCAGGTAAACCTCAGAAAATATCACTAAACAGTCTGAACCTGTTGCCACACACCCACTTTAATCCATGGATTACTTCCAGGGAAGATCTTGGTATGCCTTTGTGTGTTTTTAATTGGTTTTTATCTCGGAATATGAAACAGTCAGCAAACAAACATTAAGAAATGGTCCCGGCCAATGGACGGGACGGAAAAACCTTCTGTGCAAGGAGCGTCAGATGTCGACAATGCCATAAAGAGCATTTAAAATAAATCATCGCCGACAGGCCGCAGCAAAGCCACAGAGGCGTTTAAAAATAGCGGATAATTTCGCGGATTGGGAAGGACGCCGAGTAGTCGGCGTCAGCCGTCCACCTTGCTGCTCGTATTTTACATATTGGCGTTTTACTTAACGCTTTTTAACAGGTTTTCAGAAGTAGGTCATTGGTAGCTATCAGTCTGATTTAAAGAGACATCTTCGGGGAAGTCCGGGGAAGCCTATCATACAATCTCTGGTTGTTAAACTCCAGAAATAAAACAGGTTTCCCCCGGTGAATCGAGCCCTCCGTATTACACCACCGTAATGCGATGACATTTCTTGCCCCTTTAGCCAAAACGAAACAAAATATCCCTCTTCTCCGTATCCTAACTGAATGAATAAGATTTATTTTACATTATTATTATTATTCACTTGGCACTTTAAAACTCACCATCATTCACACCAGCTCAAAGCGGAGGTAACTTTTTTCTGCTTCTGGATCCCAGATCGGAAATGCCTTCACTTTGAGTCAGAGCCACATTTTTGTTTAAATAAACTGTACATTTTTTAAAACTCCCCGGACCATGGAAGTGAGGGGATGACAACGCTGCAATAATAAACCTGCTACTGGACGACTTCTAAAAAAAAAAAAAAAAAAGACAGATGCACGCCGCGGATGAGCTGCACGCTGCTCCGCATGCAGAGCAGTGGCGGCCGGCTCGCAGCGTTTCTTACCCAGGTACTGACGGATTTCCAGCAGGATTTTCGGGGGTCCTCCGTTCAGTTGATAGAACAGTGAGCCGAAACAGAAGAGACACAGGGTTGCCATGCAGAACGTATAGTCACGGAGAGAGAACCGTAGCAGACTCTCCGGACGCCAGGTGCTTGCCTCGACCGAAGAGCGACTCTTGCGGCGGGCGCTATTGCTGTTGCTGTGACTCTTCATCATCATTATCATCATCACCATCATCACCTCTTCACAAGGACTCGCAGAGAACGGCAGCAACCCATCCGCATCCGGAAAGTGAAACTCCGCTATCTGGTATCATTCAGCGGGTGAGATCTGGAACTCCTCAAACCAGGCAAGATGCACCAACCGTGCCGACGAGCCCTTTTCCCGGCTTCCTCGCATACGTCCAATGAGCACTACTCGGGATGGGTAAGCTGGGACTCCATCCTATCCGTGGGACGTTTGGGTTTTTTTCAGTAGCGGAGTCACGTTACTGGGAGAAGAGGAAGAAGTTCGGTACTGTGCCGCTCGCTTCTTTTTTGCTGCGAATCAGCGACCCCTGGTGGCGTAGGAGTGGCGTAGGCGCCACACTGTACACAGCGGCTCGCCGACTCCTGCTTCGCTTGGCATTTTAAAGCCGAAAGAAATGCACTATGAGTCAGCCTATACACAATATGAAGATTATGTACATGAGTGTTATTAACTCTGACATTCTGGTGCATGTATGTTCTTGCACGGGACTTTTTCCCGATTATTCTGTATACCAGTTTTTATGTTGGTGCGACTGAAGAACTACTAGGATGTTCTCAGAAACTCAGAAATGAATCATCCTCTTGTCAAAAGCAAGTGTTTCCAGAGGCAGGCTCACGGCTAAGCAGCGTGGTAATGCCTTCGGACCCAGCCTTCCATTCAGAGAAAATAATTCTCTGCCAGGAAATGTCAGACTGAAGGTGTTTTAAAGTAATACTGGCTCGGATCATCCGCTCTGTTTGTTGCGCTGACTAGTAGTTTGGCGATTGCACTGACGTTACATTTCCTGGGGAAACTGCTATACAAAGACATAACATTTTATTTGAAATATTTATATCACTATAAACCAGTATTACATATAAAGAAAAGGGCAAATGATCTTGCATGGTAAGCAGACGCAGCACGTGGGTAAAAATAACTACTTGTATATTCTGGATCAGGTATTTTTTATGTACGGGTTAAAAAATAACCAAACACATGCACAAAAACCGCTAATTAAGAATGTACAGATAAAAAAGCACATTTCTTCACTTTAAACACTGAATATATGAACTACCTTAACATTAAAGTAAATGATAGTGACTATGTTAGCACAGGGTCATTTTAGAAATACATAAATTAAAATGTACTATTTATGATCAGTGCCAGTCAACTTATTAGGAGACGTAGGTGGCCACCTATGGCGCCATCTTCTGGGGGGAGGTGGGGGCAACCGCTGACGTCAATTCTATGACTCAGCCATGATAAGTGGCCTCGTGCCTAAGTGACACTATGACCCAGTGGAAACGTTATAATGCCAAGGAAGATTTTTATTATATTTCAGAAGAGACAAATTGTTTTAGACCTTTTTATGTTTCAATACACAAGCATATCTGTATAGGCAATTATTAGCTAGCTCAAACAGCATAAAATAATTTGTACACATATTTTACAATACATACTGTAGCTTTTCACTGGCTAAAGCAATATGTAAGAGGGTATTGCTATGTGTATAATACAGCTAATAATTACATTTGATATGAAAAGCAAAAAAAAGAAAATAAGTTATTTAAATATGGATTACATACACAGATTGTGCAACATTTGTTAATTTCATATATGTAAATTATGCTTCTGACAAGGCATAAAACAAATTGGAAGTAATTAAGTGGAACTTGGATCAATTAGTCAATCATTGCATTACAGTTGTATACAAGATGCTTAATGCGGGAAGTTTTACAATCTGCTTAAATCATAATTTCAATTTGTGGCTAAAAAACTGCATAAACCAGCATAACCTAATTTACACCCTCAGTATAAATGTAAAATGTTTTCTAAAAATTTCTCAGCTTGGGAAACTGTTTACTTTTGAACGTCTTTAAAGTGCTTTTAGGAGTAACAGTAATGTTATTTTCTACGTATTAGAGACAGCAGAACTCCCCTCTATTGTGATGGGCGAAACTGAAGATGCTGACCTGTGACTGAGTCTGTAACCATGAACACACCGCACTGGCCTATGAGAGCCAAGTACACCCACGGCCCATTTGGAATGTTTACAAATAAATGGACAGTCTGTGTCCAGAAGCCCCGAATGATTGGTTGGAACTCTGCATTGTTACATTTTATGTCATGTCACAGTCTGTCAGTAAGTTACTCAGGAAGAACCTGGAGACTTCTGTTGAAGCATCACCTGACAGGGGACTTGGTGGGTTTGCGGTGGAGGGGGATACAGGTGCTGGCAGCTTGCCCCATATACTGCCCTCTGCTGGTGGAATGGGTCTGCCAGCACGCCATGTTGGCATTTTTACTGAACCACACCTGCTGGGTGTCACTGTGCCATGCAGATTCACTCCTGGTATGGAATCTAGAGAGGGGCTCCAGAACCGGTAAAAACATTCCCATCCTGGAAAACTGTTTTTGCACCTGGCCTTCAGAACATCCCATCATAAGTGTTCCCTAAGCCAGCCTTAACATTAAGCCCCGTGTTTAGGCACATTCAATTGCTCAGCCTTCCACTAAACATGTGTGTTTGGGTATGTTACATGGCTGGGATTCACCAGAAACATGTATTTAAGCATGTCACATGGGTCGGCTTTACCATAATCGTACACGCTTAAGCGTGTTCTGCTTGGTCAACCTTATCAGAAACGTGCATTTACTCTGTCAGCCTGACCGCAAACACTGCATCACCACTCCACCTAGAGGATCAGACAGGACTGGCAGTAAGCCAAGCCTGAACCACGGGTAATGAAAAGTGACAATCCCTGATTATGGATTCTTCTGGCGTGTGGCAGGCCACAGGACGTCAGCACTCCCCACTGGCCGATGTGCTTGAAACGACTGGGGGCTTTACAGAGACCCTGCCCCGTAAACACCGTATTTGTTTCTCCTGGATTCCCAACTGCCATCCCTGATATATGATATATCCAGATCTCCTGGCCACGCCCATTCCTGGCCATCCCTTTCCCATTGGCTGAACCGCCACAAGCGCCACCAGTTAATATAATCACTCAATCAATTTTTTTTTTCTGACTGCATATTTCAAGTTTGCACACACCTGTAAACATGATTAGGAGCAGGATCGAAACACACACACACACACACACACACACATATAGAAACCAGCATTTCTTGTATAATCTACAGATATAACTGGATGTCCAGGATGAAAGCGGCTCCCACGTGGTAACGCCCTCGTGTGTCTGTAGCCGAATGATGTCACGTCTGAAGCAGGACGGCCATCGACCCATGTTTAAAAGCCAAGGAGAAAAACTTGACAGAAAACCGAGCAGCAAGCGAGAGTCACTGAGAGCTGAGAGGGTGTCACAGGCTGGGAGAGCAGGGAGGCACGGACACATGGGCCAAACCACACCGCACTGCAGACGCTCTACCCCATGGCAGTCAGAGATAATCACTAGGCTTTTTTTTAAGCTTACTTCTAAGGCAACGTAAAATGAGCTGCGTATACTCAAATGATACTCTTTGTAAAAGGAAAGCAAGATGCTTCCCAAAATAAAAAACAATACATGAGTTAGTACTGATTACGATGACTCTACCACGCAGCCTGATAAGTCCCGTGTGGTTAGAGGCGCTAAGCACAGAAACACTGAGTGTGACCCCATTTGTAACACAAACACCAACCATCTATACGAGTCTGTCGGCACGTGAGTCATACATCAGTCTTCATGAAGCACAGGGTTCTTGTCATTTTGTTTTGTTTCACTGGTGTGACCTCAGCCAGTAATCCTTTAACATCACAATCACAATCACTTTAAGAATGTAAGATAAAAATGATTCAAAAATGCTTTGGCCACGCTGATGTCTCTTGACTACGGCAAGTTGGAGACAAATGGAGCGCTTGATTAAAAGAATGAGCTAACAGTCTGATATATTTCAATATAAATCTATAATGTTAAATAAAACCCTGTGCTATCTCTCCAAAAAAGGCAGCTCCTCAGTCACCCGTTTCAAGGTTGATGATTCTCAGTGGGGGGGGGGATAGCGCTTAGAGGGCCCCCCCTAACAGTCAGAAAACAGCGAGAAGAATCACACAAAAAATAAACTTGGCACCGGCTGTGCTTGCAGTGAGCTGCACTCTCACTGTCTGGTGCAACTCAGCTACACAGTCTTTCACACAGGTGATGCGACTCGCCGCAACTGCATTCACACTGTGGCCGTGGGGGGGGGGGGGGGGGGCAGACTCAACTCGCATGCAGCACACGTGGTGAGGGGCCGGGTCAGCATGGCAGGCACGTGGTGAGGGGCCGGGTCAGCATGGCAGGCACGTGTCCACCGGCATGCGTCAGCCTGCCTGCGCTACAGCATCTGCACCCTGCGGGCTTCCTCCAGCAGCCGCCGGACGTGACGCTCCTCCTGGATGCCCGCCTGCAGCAGCAGCTGCTCTGTCAGGCCCGAGATGTGCTCCAGCGAGTCCAGGCCCACCGCCTTGAAGGCCGCGATGTACATGGGCAGCCCCACGGACACCAGCCAGTCGGACGTGCTGCTCCCGCCGCCCGGGAGCGATGGCTTCCGGCTAGCGTCCGCCAGGCCGCCGGATGGGATCTGTGGGCGGTTGAGGGGGACGGAGTCAGCCACTGGGGCAGAGCCTCAGACCCGTATGCTGCTGTGCATCAAATTGCTTGCAGATCCTTTTTCTTAAAGGAACTAAACTGCTAAAGGCACAAGAGCGCCCCCCATTGCTACAGCTGTAGTCTCGTATCCACCACACTGTCACTGAATACAGATTACCCCAGGATCACTAATGAGTGCATAAGCGACTATGTCTGAATGTATGTATGTTAATTTACAGGGCTAGAAGTGATTGTTATTACTGGGGGAGTCAGAATTTAGTTGGCATTGTTCTGAGATGCTGAACCACTTGGGGGTGTCAGATCATAGCAATAAAAGTGGTATTTATGGATTAGGAGCATCAGTGTGGGGGCTATTTCTCGAAGGTGCCAATGAGGGTGTTACACTGGCTGCTTCTGGAGGCTGACGCCCCCTAGTGGGGTTAGAGTTCGGCCGGCGACACAGGACACTCACAGCCATGCGATGCTGCCTGCGCAATTGCTTGACCCGCACCGAATCCAAGGCGGACGCCACCTCCTTGGCGACCTGGCCCAGGTCCTCAGCGTACCTCTGGACCAGAGACAGGGGGACTCCACAGCGGCCGTGCTGCGGGGCCAGGGCGAAGGGTCCGAGCGGAGGAAGGAGGAGAGAGGCGGTCAGACATAGCCCAATCAGCTGGATTCCCTGACAGTATTAATGTTTAGAATGAACACATGTTATATTACCTGCTAATAAATAGAACAGCTGGGAATCTATAGCTTAATTTTGATTACTGGGTCTGCAGGATCAGAGATAACAGACTTATCCCCACTCCGCCCCCCCCCCCCCCACCCAACTGGCACAGTCATGTGACAGAAACAACAAGTGATCATTTTCCATATTTTGGATGGAATGTAGCACAGTTTCATTCAAAGCTAACATTCTACTTCTCAGACAAATGTCACAAAGTTTTCTCCAGAAAAAATGAAGGAACACTGCAGTGTTTCGTGTCTAATGTGAGCCATCTGGGTGCCAGGCCATCATGGGCTAACAAGAGCCCAGAGCACAGAAACGCTGTGAGCGATGCCAAGCATCCAGCATGCAGTCCAGTGCGACAGGAGCTGACCTTACACACAAACAGCTTTATGTGGCTTCTGGGACGCTGCAGTTTGAGGCACTAATTAAGGGCAAACGGCAGGCAGTGTCAGCCTGATACAGGCAAATCTGTGTGCTGAGGGTGACTGAGGAGCCCTATTCTCAAACTTAACAAGACAAGCGCCCCCCAGTGGTCAAGTCACTAAAAGCCCGGTAATCCTACAGCTCAGACCCCGACAGCAGCTGGGAAATATGACTGTTTCTTTGGCGGGGGGGGGGGGGTTCAGCTTCTGGGGCCTGATGTTCCCTGGGCTGCACAGGCAATCTTCCAGGCCACCTAAGGGCTCCCAGCAGGCCATGGTGGGAGACACATTGCTTCTCTTGGGAGCACCAAAGGCTGTCCCACCTGTCGGCAAGTGCTGGGCAATGTGTAAAGAGGGCTGGCGGTTAGGGAGGGGCGTGCGATGGCAGGCACTTGAGTCCACGAGGTGGCGGCGGTGGTGGTGGGGAGGGGGCTGTCATTATGAGGAACACGGGGTGTTCAGCAGTGACCGGCCACCCGGTCACAGGGCTCAAAGGCCAAGTTCATCTCTGGGTACACTTAAGGCATACAGCGAATTCTTATATAGTCATGCTGCTCTGTGCTAAACACCAGCACGACCGCTTACTCTGGCCACCAGGGGGCAGTCTTCAGTGTGAGCTTAATGCAGTGAATATACTGTAGCAGTGTTATAACGGAGGTTGCCAAAGTTCATCCATCACGTGTAAATATGCGGTAATGTCTAAACGTATAAAATAAATGTAATTAAAACCAGGAACTGCCGCAGTGTCCGTAGAAGGCTTCATCTGCTTCTGGTTACCAGGGTGTAACCCCAGCTGGCTTGGATGGACCAGACTCACCTTGTCAGAGTAGGGCTCCTCAGTGAGGTCGATGCCCTCGGCCTCCAGCCGGTCCTGCAACAGGAACTCCAGGTCGGCCGCCTTGCCGTGGGACACCTTCTTCCCAGCCGCCACCTTGGCTCCGTGCATCTGGGGGCAGGCCGACTCAGGGAGGTCCGAGAGCCAGGCTGGGGGCGCTGCAGGCGGGGTGCCGGGCGTGGGGGGCAGGGAAGGGTCAGCGGGGATGGGAGAACGGGCAGGAAGCATGGGGGGCACGGCCGCGGGCAGGGGCAGCAGTGCCGGGTGGCACAGGCCGTTCAGCAGCCTCTCCTTACTCTTCTTCATGGGAACAGGGGGCGGGACGGGAGGTTTTTTCGGAAGTGTTCGCACCCCACTCTCACTTGCTGTGGGGTTGGTCTCCGGAGACGGGGGGTCCCCACAGCTTACAAGAGGGGGCGACGGGCTGGGCTGTTCCATGGAAATTTCTGGAGAGTCAGGTGCCCCACCCCCCATCGGGTCTTGTGCAGATGTCGAGGAAGACGACAGAGGCCTGGAGGCTGGGGGCTTCTTTCTCTCGAAGGCCTGCTCCCACTGGAGATCACCTAGCGAGTGGCAGCGCTTCCACGGCGGGCGGGCCGGGACCCGGTCCAGGCCACCCAGCACCTCGCAGCTGCGGCTGGGGGGCATGGGGGCACCGTCCTGCCGCCTCCTTGAGGGGGGCAGCCCCTTCAAGGAGAAGGGCCTGCTAGAGCGATGCTCCTTCCTGCTCTGCTGCAAAGCCTCCGTGGACCGGGTCATAGGCAGAGTCGGATAATCTGGCGGCCGAAGTGGGCCGGACTCAGAACCTGCCGATGAGCTGAAGGAGCTGGGCGTCCGGGGGCCCCTCCCTGAAACATGAAGGCAGATGCCCTTTAGGGTTTATCTAACCCATACCCACCAATTGGGGGCGCCTCAGGGACATAGATAGCCTGGCAGATTCAGGGACCCTTGGGTACATAAAATTCTGAATTCTAAATGGCCGGGGGAACCAGAGTATCTAGCTACACCTACACCCAAAACCATTTAACCTTCAGCATTGGCTCAGGACGTATATTTTTTCCACCTTTATCTGTAGACACCAAATTCACCCTTCGATCAAAGTTTTTTACATTTTTATTTATTAGCCACTTTTATACAAAATGATGCACATATTCGAGTAGGCAGGATCAGCCAGTCCCAGGAGCAGTTTAGGGTTAAGGGCCTCGCTTAAGGACCCAACAGTGCCATCAGAGTCAACCCTGGGATTAAAACTGATGATCACAAGATCAGCATCCACACATCACTTAAATATTGTCAAGTAATGGCCACTGGGTAATGTTATGCCAGCTACCTGAGCGGGATTACCACAAGCCCCACAAACTGCCACCAGCCACAAACCCTCAAGTTTGCTGGCTGCACCAATCAGCCTCAATCGTTTGTCCATTTGGATAAAGGCATCCGCGCCATAAAATATTTTTACTTCTCTTTGGAGCTAAATTAAATTTGACTCGAACAGATCACATGCAAGTGAGAGTTTCCTGTGAAATTAATGCCGGTTTTAATGAAAATCTGCATACCTAACCAGCATCTGCTCCCAGATGAAGACTACAGAAATGGATGTTACTCTGGACCATGTATTATGATGTACGTATGTATATATCCTTTCACTAAGAGTCGCACTGCATTTCTGTCCTGCCAGAAGTCCGTCCCCCACCAGCTCCCCTGCGACAGCCTTCCTGGAGACACGCTGCACCATCGGTGGTGACAGACGGCAGCTTCAGGGCCGCTGCAAACCGCCGCTGGTCTTCCACTTCAGCAGCAGGCGACAGATGGATGCCCAATTTCCAACGGGCACAATCGCAACTGAAGTGTAGTCGGGCTTATCTGCATCGTCCGTTTTACGGAGTCACAGAGGGCCTGGAGCACAGCTACCAAGCAAATTTCCGCTCACAAGTTTGCAGTCATGAGACTTTGTGAGACAACATCGGTAACTAATTCAGTCTTTCAGTTACTTAACAGCTAAGAACGATGAAGTAATCATGACTTTAACACTTCTTAAGTAGCTAAAAATAAGTATTTACACGTTTCATAAACGTCTAAAGCAGTTTAACATGATTGTTTTCACACATTCTGTTTACTGGGGTTTTATCTTAATCAACCTTCCCCACCACCCGGTCAAGTCCACTCCACCCCATTGTCACCCCCCACCTCCCAGTCCCTAGACCCCGCCCGCCCCCATCACAGCCACATTTCAGGCATCACACGAGTAACAGTACTTCCATCAGATGGAACCCAAGACATTCACATTAAGAGGTGGAGGGGAACAGCGTGACTTATGGAGAAAGCAAGGCAGACCATTTAAAATGTGAAGACAGTTTATTCACATGACAATGCACATTCACCGCTACGCAGGAGATGGCAAGCAAGCACGAGAGAGCAAGAGAGAGAAATGTAAAGCGGCAGGGAGAAATCAGACAACACTTACAGTTTTAAATCGGCCTGCCCCTACATATGGAAAAAAACCCAAGGAAGAGTCAGGGGGCAGGGCTCCCCAAACCGGTCACTCACAGGCCCGGCAGGCGGGAATTCCCGCTGGTCCAGGTTCTTATGCTACTACTGGTACCGTGACTGCAGTTGCATCTCTCCGTTTTGTACTCTGGTTTAATTACTGTAATCTCTTTATGCACCGATTTAAATAAACATGGCATGGAGAGCGACAGAGTCCTAAAATGCAGAGAGAGATTAACCAAAACAGAGGCTGAGAGGTGAGCGATTGGAGAGCAGGTTATGCCCCTGCTTTGATCCGTCTGAGACCCGTACAAATGTGGTTCTGAACGACTGTCCTGAGAGGCGTGTGTTGGCCCAATCAGGCAGCCACGGAGGAACCACCAACTGAGGTAAACTTCACCGGCATTTACAGCAGTGCTCTTCAAAAGACCTTTGTATGTTGCATTTACAATGTTATTCCTTATATATATGTACTCCATTTATATACATCTGCCATCGATTAAAAAAAATAATTAAAAATGCGCACAACAAGTCTTCAGGCACAGGAGCATTGTTGCTAAGCAACATGTGACTCTGGGGTAGGTGCCACAAGAACACATGGGTGAGGAAGCATCGCACGTCCAATCCCAGAAGGCCTGAAACATTTACTGGATGCTTTAAAAAAAATTTTTAAATTAAAAAATAAATCAACTGAACATGAGGAGTAGCACCGTATGCCCTAAAAAAACCACGTACAGTCACACACGCTCAAAGTCATCCGTCCACATAATGCCAGTCCAGTGAGCAGGGAGGGGGCCAGGGGCGGAGCTGATGAGGCATGCCTGCAGATGATGGTCCTGATGGAATGCGGTAATGACCAGTCAGGTCCCCAGGTCCAGGGGATGACAGAGTTCTCCACCCTCCAGCAAAAGTTGGGGGGGGGGGGGGGGAGCAGGGTG
>JAODKL010000109.1:1136839-1158110 GCA_026780765.1 Petrocephalus schoutedeni
GTCCCAAGCCCTGAGCTATCCGTCTACCCAAGAGACTCACCGAGATCTCATTAACACGCACGCCCCTTGTTCAGCAAGGTGTTTCAGTGTGCGGTTGGGGTGTATCAAAGAGGCCGCTCACCCGGTTTCTGGAGCCCTTGCTCTCAATCAGTTTGAGCATTTCATGCTGAAATCTGAAATACCTGCTTCAGACTTCAGTGAATGAGTGAATTCAGTGAAGAATTCAACAGTCCCATAATAAACAGGACTGCAAATTGGGAAGGGTAGCCAGAGCATGCACATAGGTGCCTCATGCTCTGCCCGGTCACCGCGGAGATGGCTCGCCTGCGACTGACCATCAATACAGCTTCAGGTTATGGATTCCAAAGCTCCAGACTGAAAAACACGTCACACTTCTCCTTCCAGATGCAAACTCAAGGGTGTCTTCCTTTGAAGAAGCTCCAGAATGCTGCCTGGGCTTCTGTGAGTCCCAGAGCCGGTTCTGCTGGAGACTGCATCACACCATGTTGTTATTCAGTTAGAGAGCCCAAACAAAAGTCATCTCCTTAGTGATGACTCTGCCTCCCGGCACGGCGTCCTCGCCGGCTACTGCTGGTCCATTCTAGGGCCACATGACAAGTTCCTCCCTGGCCTATTTCCATCATCACATGGCAAAGGTCATTACTCAGCCTCTCCCCAATAGTGGCCTTCAAATTCTAGGAAGGCCAAAGCCTAACAGGACCACGTTAACCCAGGCTCTTCAGGGGACTGACAGGCCTTTTAAAGGTGGCTTCTTGCCTCCTTAAATAGAAGAGGGGGCCATGGTGAAGTAGTGATCAGCTGGCTAACATCTTCTCTTGTTTGTTGCTAGTGTTGCTTGGCCACAGCTCAACAGGATTTCCATAGTCTGGGATGTCCAAAACCAAAAGGAGAACACCCCCACCCCCGTTTACTGCTGATTTGGAGAAGAGAAACCGAGGCCTGTGAGAGCTTGCTCCCCACAAAAGTCTTCGCAGGGCACTTTTCCACTACACCAGATACCATACTTGCATTTGCTATGATATAGCATGGTGGCACAATACTGGAAATTTAAATTTTATTGTAATAGATATCGGGATAGTTACAAAGCACAACAAGTTAAAAATAAATTTCTCACAAACCCGCATAGGAGTGATTTAAATAGCAAGGATGAAAATGATTATGGCTGCATGGTTAGGAGAGTGCATGCAGAGCTCATGTGAAAGCAGTGGAGATACACTTACGTATGCTAATCTTGAAAAGGAACCATCATTACAGTTGCAAAACTTGCTAAGTTTTGTTTCATATGACAAAGAAAAAAATTCTTTAGTGAAACTTAAACCGCCCCATGCTATAATGTCCTGACAGTATGAAGGTGTTAAACAGCCTGATCTCAGTTCAGCAGACTCTCACGGTCCTTGTGATGTGAGAATTTCCTGGGCATATCATCACACATTGCGCAACACTACAACGTACTATAGCCATTTTTTGAATTTAGTACAAAGTACCCCGCCTCGTGGTGTGATGTCATTCAGCAGAGGTACCTGTTTTTACACCAGTGGAAAGAAAGTAAGAAAGTACCAAGAATGTACCAAAAGTACGGTACCTGATGCAGTGGAAAAGTGCAGGCATGGAGGAGGTGGGGCCTAAGCCCTGAGCTCCAGTGGGACTGAACCATCAAAGAGCAGCGTGGGGGAAGTAGGGGGGTTTGAAAGGTAACCCCTGACCCTTGATCACATGCCTCCGGGTCGCCGGAAAGTGTCATGACATGGGTAATGAAGGAGGGGGGCAACCACGACCACTGTCACAGCGGGGGTCTATCCTGCTGCCCTTTACGGCTCCCAAACAAAGGCCGCCACCCCCCAAACACCGCCTAAAGGTTAAATCCCAGAAGGTAGGAGTAAATGCCAGCTGACGTAATTATGGCCAAAGCGCCTTTGAAATTTGCAGCCATTGTTCCAGGTGGCTGTAACGGGTGGTTTTGGCGGGGAGGGTGGGTTCCTATCCTTTTCCCCCGACATTGTTTGCTGACAAAACACGTTTTGCAAAACACAGCTTAATGGGCTCATTAACACACTTCATACATAGCGAGACATGTTAAACACAGGGTTCAGATACCATGGCGGTGATTACTGCTAACACAAGGACATCCCTGCAGCGGAGGGAGGGGCATTTAGCGGAGGCACTGCAATAGATCCTTTTTCGGGCCAAGATGCCCACGGTACTGCAATGAGGAGCTCATAGGCTCTGAGAAAAGCAGGCCCAAACCGAGCTGCTCCATAGCTGCTGTCACTATGCACTGAGGGGGCCCCAGGTTTGAAAAACAGCCGTGCCAGGATATCTTCTGACTCAAGGCGGTGTAAACAGCATCCTCCACATGGGTGGCATCCGGCTCCATGCCCCCCCCAGACTGCTGCACCCTCCCCTCCTCCCTGCAGGCAATCCAAGGGGCCAGGCCTGTAATCGCTCTCCGGTTTCTCCTCCTTCCACTTTACAGCACGCTGCCGGCGAGCAGCCATCCCAAAGCTGGTGAACTTGTTGTGAAGACTCAGCCAGGGCTCTGCGGGTCCGGCCAGGCCAGGGTCCGACCCAGCACCCCCCAGGCACAGCCTTGGCACAGGGCTTTATGAGGCCCTGATCGGCCACCAGTCCTCCTCCCTTTACGTAAATAAAACGACTCCTTAGAAGAATATTTTCAAAATATTAGAAAAAATAAAAAGCCAGCTACTGCGTCAACGACATAGTTCAGCGCTTTTCACCCGTTGCTGGGCAACGGCCATCCGCCGCGAGCATCAGACGTGAGCTGGCAGCTGCGACCTCACAAGCGCACACCAGCAGTAGAAGTTGGGGGGGGTGGAGGTGGGGGTGGCGGCAGGGGTCCCAGCGCATTGGATATGGACACACCACAAGACTGGGAAGAACAGCTACTCTCTGTACAGACCTTCTGCGCCCCCACCCCCCCTCTCAGTCCCTGGTTGCTTGGCAACTGCTTGTTGGCGCCCCACATCTTGCCGAATGCACCCCAGGAATGACAATGTCCCTCTGAGGGAGAATCAGGGGGGAGGTTCTTGTCCGGGAATATAAACAACATGTACCACATCTCCAAACCCCGGGGGGGGGGTTCCCCCGCAGAAGCTCACCGTCTCCACGTCCTGGGACACGCTCCGCTTGCGCAGCTCCTCCATCCTGTCACAGACGTCGCTGAAGCAGGTGTTGTAGTACTCGGAGTACTCCTGCGCCAGGTCGTCAATGTTCCCCAGGGAGCCGTCCTGCAGAGACAGGGGGGATTTCAGCATTCAGCCTGTCGTGGGGTGGGGTCACCGTGGGTGTTACAGCCGAACCATCACACACAGCCATGGCAGTGGGCAAGCTGTCAAAACGGCACAGATCATATATGAGCAGGATGCTGACAACAAATGCTACGGTACCCTAAGCACGGAGAGCAACGCTGCTAACAGCCACAAATGCGGTCACCTTTGACCTTTCAACGCTGACTCAATGGACACTGCTGATGGGGTCAGGATGGCAGGGGTGATGCACATCCGTGTTCCCAAGAGCTCAGCATTAGCCTTTGTTTGTGGGGTAGAGGTGGCACACGGAGCAGGAAGCGAGTGACCCCAGCAGGGACTCGAATGCAGGAAGGAAATCGAAGCAGAGCGCAGACCACGGTAGCACAGACACACACACTCAGACCCAGGGTGGAACCATTTAGGGAAAATACCTAATCGTAATTTTTCTGACAGATATTGCGATTGCCGTTTGATTTCTGATATTATTTTAAGTCAAACTTCGGGTCAATATTCAGTGTGCAATAAATTTAAAACATATGACAGCTTTACCATATGAGATACCAACAAAATATTAACTGGTCTATGCTCTAATACAACTTAAGTTCTAATAGAACTTCAACATATGAGCTGCTTCCTGCATGTAAATTAAAAAAACAAGCAGAGAACAATCAAACTTAAAACACTTATTACATAAGCTGTGACTGTGGTAATCAGGATTACAAGTGTACACACTCTATATACAAGTGCATGAACAGGAAGAAATTTAAATGCGGGGGTTCCCTGTACACTTGTAATCACAATTAAAAGTCATGTGGCTTCTGGAAATAAGTGCAAATGTGATGCTGCAAATCTGACTTTGAAAACACAAGGTGTGCAAAAGTTTTTGTAAACACAAATTTTGATGCATATGTTCAAAACTAAAATAAAAATGCGCAAATCTCAGCACAGGTGTACAAAACTAAATTACAAGTACCCAAATCTATTTTACACAACCACAGAATTCAGCCATCATAATCACTCCATAAATAATAGGACCTTTCTGTAAACAATTTCTGACCATGAGATAGGCAGTTAATTCACTTATAGCTCAGCAGCGGAATCAGTATTTTTTTTCCACACCATGAGCGGAATGTTTTCTTTGGGTTTCACGCGTTTGTCGTTTGTGGGCGTATACACAGTTGCCTTGGGCCACTTCTGATTGGTAAGCAGGACTGGCACGCGAGGAGCATGGCACTTCTGATTGGCGAGAATGACCATTACACAAGGAGGACACCATGAGTTTGTGAAACTATTGACAGTTTTAGAACCCGGGGTTAGATGTGCTGTATAATGCATATCCTAAATTGCAGCCGTTGAAATTCAGTAATTGCATTGTTTTCAATCACGATTTTGATTTGAAAATGATAAATTATTAAGCAGACCCCCAAACGAGCTTCCCAGAACCATTTACCCAATGCAGGAGGCATAAGGCTTGACCTGGATAGGGCAGGGCCACACACACACACGCAAACTCTGCAGGGCAGCATTCATACCCACAACCCTGCAGCTAGTGTGCTTCCCTTAGTCTCCACCTTAAGCTGACAAATCGCCCGACCAACATGGGTGGAGCCACTAGCTGCAAGTGGCAGCATTCCATCCCAGCCATAAATGAAAGCGATGATGCAACATGGCCAATCCTTCGATTGCCGCCGGGATCGGCATTCTTGGAATTCTGTCCCCCCTCCCCCCGGGACCATGCGAGTCACACCACACTCTCCAAAATCTGGGCCCATCCCATGGCTCTCACACGAACCCCCAGCTTGTCCAACTTCTCAGGGTCACGCACACTGCGATAGCTGCTACCATGTGACACGCTATTACATGCAGCCTAGGGCGTAGGAGAGAGCTTGATATTGGGGGGGAACAACTTAATTTAAATGCAAAGGTGCATTTTCCCTGGGGCGACGACGAAGCCAAATTAAATATTGGGGGACAGACACCCCTCTGGGTCCTACGCCCCTGCAAACGCCCCAGTGAGATGGTTTAACAGCATCTGTCTCAGGGCAGTCATGGTCCAGGCCACAAACCCCAGGGGCTGAACGTGTTAGAATTGTTGAAATTCCAGTCTTGCAACCAAAGGAAAACACATGACTCAGTCATATGGAGAGTGGAATGGATGTGCAGCTGGGGGTCCCACTGAGAGCAGCTGAGACCAATGCGAAGACGCAGCGGCCGCATTGCTGTGTTTGAGGCCCACAGGCCGGTGCACAAGCCTGGGGAGCTCACGTGCAGCGGCCTCCCCACAGCAGCCCAGCGAGGACAGGGGGGAACACCAGCTGACATGAGATACGGGCTGCCATGACTCATCTGAAGCCTGAGGAGTATGTGGAGGTGAGGAAACGGTAAGGACCTCCACAGCGGAGGTGGTGCCGATAGACAAGCCGGCAGGCCAGACATCTGCCAAAAGCCGCATGACCTGTTTTGGATTCAGAGATGCGTGCGGAAATGGCCTGGATGAGATGCTTCTTCCAGGATGATCCCATCGGGCCTACGAGACACCGGATGGCAGAGAATGGGCAGATGGGGAGGCCAGGAAAAGGCAAGGACAGCTGGCGAGAAACTGGGCCCCACGAGCCGGTGGTGGCCTTCGTGATCTCCGGCGTGACTCATCACTTGGCCCTCCCACTCAGTGCCAGACACACATGTGTGAACTTGCACGCACACACATGCCAATACAAGGCTTCACACACTGCAGCCCGAAATCGGGTCTGCTGGCTCTGTGCAAAAGCAGACAAACGGAAGCAGCGAGGAAACTGATTCTTAGGTGACGGAATGGATGGAGCCATAGAAAGCACGACCCGGAAGCCGACCCCTTCTGCGGTCCAAGCAAAACGGCCTGTGAAATATTCTCCCCACAGCCTCATGGTGCTGGTGTAAACAAGCCACCCAGGAATTGTTCCCACTCTCCAATCAAGGGCCGCACACTTCCTGTCCCCCAAACTGCATGTCAGAAAACCCGCTTCCCAGAATAACCTGACCGTGAGCAAGGTGTGGGTGTGAGGGTGGAGGGGAGGAGAATCTGAAATCCTCGCAATCCCTCCCCCATCTTGTACCATTCCGAAACCCTCCCCACCATTATTAAAAACCTCATACCTCACACTTCACAAATAGATCGAAACGCCGGAATTTAATCCGGGGACACTGTGCCTAGATTCCATCCACAGCAGCACGAGGCCGGACGCGCGTGTGACAACTTGCAAGAAAATCTCCCAAGATGCAATGCGGGCCCCTTACGTGGCTGCTTCCCGCTCCTGCCAATCCCCTTCTGCTCATAACCTGACATACGGCCAAAACAAAATACTCGGGGAAGCCACGCACACCCTGGCATTCACACCTGGATTGACACAATATCATTACAGTCTGGTAACTTGTTACTGGCATCTTCTGAGAACTCAGAAAACTTTCCCATAACCACATCTAGAAAAACTTTTAAAGCTAAATAAGACAAAGAAGAACTGCCCATACTGATGGCCATTATGTACATTTACATATGACTTACACCTATACATTATGCTTGGTGCTACAGGAGACTGGATCCTCACAAGCACCGCCCCGGGAAGGAGCTCGGGTGTTGGGATGAGCTGGGACATCTGGGCTGGCCAGGCCTGGCGCCACGGCGCTCACAGCCAGGGTGGAGTCGAGCTTAGTCACCAGGTCATCCTAAACTAGGCCATCCTCTTACTCGCTATTGAACTCATTGTCAGAATGTAGGGGCGGTGATTGTCACATTCAAAAATCATAATAGCTTAAGAACAAGGGCTCACATACGCCGATGCCAAACACCAACACGGCTTAATTCACAGAACCTGCCGCTTCATCACAAACCCCGCCCCACCCCAGCCCATTCTGGCTCGAAATCCTCAGGCCCATGACAGAGCTGGACTGCGAGTCTCTTTCACGGGGTCTGTGTGTAAACAGAGAGCAGAACTGTCCTTCGTCCAAAGCTGTGGTTAAAATCATTTATGCAGAGAGCCAGATCAGGCCCATAAGCAGAGTCCCGACCTGCATAAGCGGTCCGTTGTTCCTCCCAGTTCAGCTCGGCATCGAGTGGACCACGCTCACACACACAAATTCCAGGTGAGCTGCCACATTGAGAGTCTTAGTTTTCCCTTTCATGCAAAGACTAGTTAATTTACTAGGAGAGTATTTTGTTAACTTGATAGGATAAGTAAGTGGGATCTCTGCTGGTACAAAGGAGGACAAAAATTGCAACCCCCGGTAGGTCAAACAGCACCGGTCTGTCACAGTACTGAGTTACTACCAACTCCCATAATGCTCAGAGACTGCATACCATTCAGGCATTCAATTCATATTCACAACACGGCTGACACATCCTATGAGCACAACAAAACAGAATACCGCAGGCCTATAGGATGTTAGAAGTGGCCAAATGGAATCTGATCAAAAGCTTCTCAGATATTCAAGGTATGGGGACCAAGACCAGCAAGTACAATTTAGGAAAAACTATGCAACCTCAATGACCCAAAATTAAACTTATCATGACTTTTGACCTAGAATTCCTAAGTGTTGGCATTTTTGACCCATACCAAAGGGTTGCTGGTTTACACCACAGGAAGGGCAAAACTGAACTACATCAGGATCCCCCCAGGGTCAGGTTCTTTAAACAAAATCACACCGCCAACAGACTCGTCATCCCATTTATGAGTCTGGTGCTGCAGGCCAGGGCCGTCTCAGGAAACGGCACGCGAGTTTGCTGCGGCTCGAAGAGCAAACCACAGAAACGGGGAAGGCAGGCGCCCAGAATGACTAGACAGCAGCAGAACCGCTTCCACTCCTCAGCGAGCTCAGCATGCACGTAGACGCCACATTCGGCCCCTGAACAACCCCGTCTTCCCATCCACAGGCCTGAGGATTGTCAAAATCACCCCTGTCCCTCCAGCTAGAATTCCATACACAGTGCTTGAGAGGACAGATACCCAGAGCCTTCCCAGAATTAAACGACCTACCCACCGCTCTGACGCTTCTGTAGCTGTCTAACCGGTCCATTCGATCCTTAAGTCTCACCTTCAAAGAAGGATCTGGGCTTTACCTCCTGAAGGCACCTCCATACAGCTCTGACTTTCTGCTTTATCAGATCTTGCTACCTAACGGAGACATGGCGAAGAGGCACCACGACAAGCATGTAAACACCTAACCCACTCCACACACACCTAGATATACTGCAGTGGATAAGACCCACGCCTCAGTGAGTGCATCCAAAACACGCGGTAGTTCATGTTCTTTTCCTGCCTTGGATGGCCAATTTGGTGGTTTAATTCAGCTAATGAGAAAGAGGCCCAACTCTCTCCTGGTGGGGGTGGGGGCCACTAAGATGCAAAGTGTCCACACACACACACACACACAATAAAGACTGTATGTCTTAGAGTTCAAAAATGTCACTTACTGCCAATGGAATTTGCATTAATCCTACATCAAACATGCCTGTGAATCTCATTCAGAATTACACCTCCCAGGAACGTCAGATACATAACTTGTAGAGACATGTAGAAACTAAATGTAAACAAAAACCGGAAAACTTCAAAACCAAATAATAAAACCATCACCAAGACAGTACAACAGACCCTCCATTCAGCAGAACCCCAAGACCTGCAACGGTATTTAAGTTATACAAGCTTTTATTTCATCAGATCATGGAGCAGAAACGGTAAATTCTTCAGCAGCGGCACGGCAGGGGCTTCACACAAAGCCATAACAACGGCGGGGGACCAGCCTATCGCGTCTGGCGACGCGATATCAAGCACACCTCGACCTTAGATGCCTGTAAGCGATACCCAGCTCCTGAACGACAGCAAGGGCGGAGGAAAACAGAAAAGCGCCGCGGCACACATGGAAAAAAAGTTTCCCCGGAGATAGAGAGCGCCGTGCGGGGGCTGAGAGCCGCAAAGCCGCCATCCGGACGGCCAGCCCGCACCCCTCGGCCCTGGCTACAAGCTCCGGCCAAACAGCTGGGGAAAAACCCCGGTAGCCCCAAAGCCACTGCATTATTATAACCTTAAACTGCAGGAAGAACGTAGCAAGCGCGCACGGGAAAGTTTCATAATAAATGCTGGAAAAATACCTTCTCCGGGGTTAGAAAATCCGCAACGTCAAGCTGGAGCACAACATAAGACCGCAAAGCTCTGGCCAAGAAAAGTATTTGTCAATGCGTATAAGAATTTTAAAAATATATATGACTAATATCTATCAGTGATTGTATTAAAAACTACGGGTTGCGGCACGTTCCCATCAAGCACTAATGAAAACATGGCCGTTTAAACTGGCTGGAACACAAAAATATCAAACTGTGTAAAGTACTACTAAAGTCCTGCATGTTAAGGAACACGATAGTCGCAGGGAGTAGGAGTGGGAAGCCGCACACGCAAAAAAAAAAATTTAAATGAAACGAAATGCATCAGGCGATGTTTATACACCGGCCGGAGAAAAAGGACATAGTGATATTAAACACGACAATGTACTGACGCCAAACTGCGGCTCCAAAGCGCTCCCACGTGTTACACCGAAACATCCCGTCACGGCAAACTGCGACCTTTATAACAGCCGTGGTGTAATGGAGACCGACGTCGGCATAGCCGCGATCCGGGCCAGTATTGCAGCCTTACAAAGGAGGCTGCTTCGCCCCCTTTTCAAAGGCTCTTGGCGAGCAGGAGAAAGCCACCTACCATTTTCAGGCGATCTCTTGCACCATCCCCAACTAAAAGCGGCAC
This sequence comes from Petrocephalus schoutedeni, assembly GCA_026780765.1. NCBI lineage: Eukaryota > Metazoa > Chordata > Actinopteri > Osteoglossiformes > Mormyridae > Petrocephalus > Petrocephalus schoutedeni. The sequence goes on from JAODKL010000109.1 coordinate 1,146,891, forward strand.
AGATCCTCGTCAATTTTGCAATCGGGTTTAATCCCGCAATCAAAGGTCAGTCTGCAAAACGGTCAGAAAAAAATTCCTATCGCAAATTATAGCAAGGCATGCATAGTCCGGGTAAAGCTTTCAGCCGTGATTTACAGGCAGCGGCTATCTGCAGTCAACAACTGAATAGACAATGAGCCTTCTTTTCAGAAAGTCAGAGTATAAAGACTTTGTTACCTTCCTGTTACCCCCCCCCCCCCCCCCGCTGCCCCCAAAACTTACCAACATCCCCATCACATCTGCCCATAGTTTGGAGAAGCTGTCAGGCACGCTGTTGTCCGTCGCGCTCTCCTTGGCAGAGCAGGAAGCCTGCTCCCCTTCCATTATTTCGGCTTTTATTGTCCCTCTTTAGATCGGTATTAATCTTGCAGTGCCCGTAACGAGGAATATAAACATGCAGCGATCCCGCACGAAAAATCCAGCCCGATCTCCCCACTTAAGTTCTTTAACATTCTTTTTTTATTATATTGGATCAAACGCATATAAGGTTCGGAAAATACATATATTTATGAACAACTCTTGCTCAAAAGGCTTGCGAAAATCATACAAGTTCCGTGCATCAAAAATATGTCCTTTAAGATGTGTGTTTTTAAGCACTATTTTGAGTAGCCGGTCGTGTCAAAGTGCGAGAAAACAGAGTTGACAACCGCCTGAAAACTTGACTGGATGATTTCTCCGCATCCCGCAGCCTCCTAGCCGGCCCGAACCAAAAACTTACTGCGGGGGGAACGTTCCTTAAAAGTCACGAAAGACCCACGACTTCCGTGCCCTGGGAGAAGCTACCGGCAAATCGACAGAAAACACAGTCAAATTAAAAAGCTAGTATGAAGTGAAATAAGGACTTAAGTCGGAGTTTTGTTTACTGTCCCGATCCTCCTACTGCGAATATGACCCCCCCATACTTTGCGTCACTTGAATGCGCTCTCTGCTTCCAGCGAAAACAGTTAAGAAACAAAAGGTTCCCTGATTGTTACTGCGCTCTACATGGAAAGAGGGATAGGTGCGGGACTGGCGCAATCCAATTACAAAAAAGACAAGAATATGTAACTATGGATGCTCGTAAAAGTTGCGTAAATCACTGTCTAAGATGGCAGTATTTCCACTACTGTTGCCGTTCCTACGCTCCTTTTCCGCGAAGGAGAAACCCGTAGAACACAAAGGTATCACTCCAAAACATTGCGTGGATGGTTGTTTTCTTAGAAAACCACGTATTTCGTGAGATGCTCTTGCATCCATATAGGAACTGGCTGATTCTCAGTAGTGATAAAAAAACTAACCTGCATACAATGTGTTTTCTAAACCATACTACAGGTGAAAAGCACCCAAACTCATTTAACGTAAACACTGTTAACTAGACTTGAGAAACAAACTTTTAACACCCCTTCCGAAGATGGTACAGACTGTCCCCGACTAACACCTTTACTACGACACGCACGTACGACCGAAGTTTAAAAAAAAATGCAAATATATGCAACCATAAATTTCGAGCGACAGTACGATAGGTGCCGCGGGTAAGTACTGTACTGTACAGCATCGCGACTATCCCACCTCACACGCATCACACTCATAGAGGTAAAAATCAGAGCGACCATCCTACTCTGACATGCGTCCATGATGACGCACGACCTGCCTGTAAGAACTGAGCCCAGGCTCGAGTCGGGAAGAGTCTGTAGACCTAGTGCTTTTTGCTGCTAAATCGAAACCCAAAAAATGATCTCAGGAGTTTTAGGGGATTATTTGAATTAATGATTAAAAAGCAGTGACACCAAACAATTCAAAATTGATCGTCGTTTTACACTTATTCAAGTTAAAGTACCTATACTATTGAAACCACACCTGGCAAAGCCAAATGGCTTTACGTCATAACCTAAAGAATAAAGACAATTATGTTCATGTCATTCACAGTGGCTGACTTTGACATGCAATGTAGATGAGCTCAGAAGCAAAACTCAAACAAAAACAAACACAGTATAATAAAAGTTAGACATATAGCTAAATCCATTCTCCCCTTTGCAGCATATATTTGTTTTTCACTGCCATTGAGCAGTGAGAGATGTAAAGATTGACCTCTAAAATTCTCCAATGCCAGAAGCTATTCTCATGTTATTATTATTAATAAAGTAAATACTTCCATATACGTGACACACTGGCCTTTTTAGAAATACTGTAGCAGAACCTCCTAGACATCACCCCACTTTGGGTGACAAAGCCTGGGCTTTGTGATGTCACCACTAAGACAGGTACCTCGGGCAGGCAGCTGTCATGCAAATAACTCTATTCTTCTTTCATTTAGAAAGACAGGAGCTCAAATGAAAACCATTAAAAGTCTTCACAATCACAGCTGTTGGAAAGTGCTTCTCCACCGGGAAAAGAAGGTTAACAGTTCCTGCACTTACACCAAATGTCTGCAAGTCGCCATGGCGTTAAGAATCACCGCCTGTCGTGAACTGTTTCAGCAATACCAGGGCAATTAAAATATAACCTCGTCCGTTGCCAGAACACATTCCCTGGAAGCAGGATCTGGTGAATAGAAACAGCTGCAAAGTCACGTGACACGTACCAAAACAGACCAGAGTAGGAAAACAGGCGGCAGGAGAACCGAACCTGCTTTCCCATTTCATCCTAGAGGAAAGAAAGTACCACCAAAAATACTGGAAAAGACCACTATTCCAAAGAATCTAGCAGAAGAGAACCCAGAAAAATAAAAAAATTCCCAAAAGAAAAGGATCACTTTAGTTAAGCATGATCATGAAAATCATGTGGGCCTTGTTATTTGGGGTTTGGGATTAAACTGTGCTGGGATCATCAGTGGTGTGTTTGTTTCTCCACTGTCTCAACATTAGAACTCAAGGGTTCTTTCTGATTGGCCAGAACAGCTGCTCAGCAGGACCTTGTTTACAACATAGCAACATAAACCACTGAAGTCCACAGCAGATTGTTTTTCTTTTAAAGCCTGAGTTTATGTACCATTCAGTCTTTCAAATTCTAGCCTCCTAGCCCAGCTGCTGACTTGATGAGATCTCCAGAAGGGAGAGGAAAGGCTGGCTGGTACACTTTTAGGGTGTGCTCTACCGGTTTTCCTGCTCTACCACTGGGGGGCGCATAAAAATATATTCCAATGAGACATGCATTTTACTGTGACCTTTTCAATCACTTTATTCTTTAACTTTCAAATAAATAAGGAAGGCTTTGGTCCTCACAAGTATAGCAAAACCTGTACACACACACACACACACAATCATCCCCCGTCTCACGGCCAGTTTGCACCTTCAGCACACAAATCTCTCTCAAACAGAATGAGGTGTCAGCTCTCTAACGAAGGGAGGTGGGACAGATGGTCCCAGACCTAGAAGACCCAGACTCATTAAACAGACATTCAAAGCAACACACCAGAGGGGGTGTCACATCACCAGACCGAAGTGCCATTTTTGAAGACAAATAAGATCCGTCGCTGACAGTCAGTAATGTACATCACATCCTCCATTAAAGCGTTAATTATTGTCATCTTTGGACAGCGCCACTGCACACACAAACTTGCGGACCGAGTAAATAAAGGACCTCCTGCCCACCCAGAAGTACAACAGCAACAGATAAACTGCACTGACACCAAAAGCAATTAGCAAATAACCAAAATCCAACAGTGGAAGTAACATTAGAGACGTAGGCTGTAATCGCAAACAAGTTAACTGCAGGTCTGAAAAAATACAGATCTGCAAGTACGCAGTGTCCTGAGTGCAGAGCTGCCAGTGTCTGCTTGGGGTGTGTGGACGAAGCCGTGCCCCCCCTCCCTCCCCCCCCGTACGTGGCACGACAGGCAGCACCTGCTGGATTAATGGTGTCGTTGTCTATCCCCACACACAGCACCTCTATGCTGGACACATTTATATTCCACAGACCTGCCTGACCAGAGGCAGACCTCAGAGATTTGCGCTTTCCCATGACAGAATCTGGAGGTGCTTGCTGCCTCATCTGGCAGGCTGGGGTAGCGAACACAGAACAACAACCCCTCCCACCTGGAAAGTAAGGGGCATCCGAAGGTGACCCCCCCCACCCTCCTCTTCCCCATTCAGATCTACCTGAGTGTGAGCTTGCTGTGGACAGATACCTCAGGATGCAAGAGCCCATTCGGATCACAGAGTCACAGAGCTGCTCCTCACATGTGGTTCACTGTGAGCATGTTCCTCAGCCAGAAGACTGTGGAAGGGTAAATGCCTTCAATATGTCAGGGAGGTAGACAGGGTGTAGAGAGTGAGTGAGAGCGAGAGAGAGAGAGAGGAGGGAAATTACAGGGTGCTGGATCACCACCCTCCACACTCAGTGAAAGTGACCCAAAAGGTCAATGACCCATGACTTAAAATAATCCCCAGCAGTCTGACCTCTCACATATGACTGATGAGGGATGGGAACGTCTGTACGAAGCTGGAGCAGCTTTAGTGGAACAGACCCAAGAACATTCAAAAATACGAGGAGAAAAAGTTAAATTTAGCTTATTATTTAATTACCTCTCCTAGTGTCAGAAAGAGAGCTGGCAATTTTTCACAGCCTAAGGTAAGACATCTGGACACAGGCCCCATCAGTTCAGACCTTTGGTAGCCTACGTGATTACAGTCACACCTCAAAGGTCTGTCCAAAAACACTTCCGAACGCCGCCCTCCATCGTCAATCAGATTCCTCCTTTTTGTGTCCTTACGGTGACAGTTGACAATGAGCCTTCTCCTTATTAAATAGTGTGGACTGGATTTATAATGATTTCGACGTGGGTTATCCTGCCTTCCGTACTTGGGAAGACCCGGCGCACCAAAAATGGTAAAGTGGCCAATTATAATCATTACTGTACTTAGCCAAATACAACTTTCCACATTCATTGTTCGGGGACATTCACCATCCCACCTGGAGCTGAATCTGCGAAAATAAGCCGCGGGGTGACTAAGCCAAATTAAAAAAGGGAAACTTTTCTGTGATAAAACGTGAAGATTACGTAGACTAGTTTCCAGGGCCCGAATCAGCCCCGAACCCCCGAAACACACACGGTACTCCCATCCCATGTGTTCAATCATAAGTCTTACGGTTGTACAACCATAGCACCTCACTGCTGTAAATAAAATCCTGTGTGTGTGTGTATATATATATATACACACACACATTACCCCTTTCTGTCCACTTGTTTTGTAATTTACTTCTTACACTTATATTTATTCCACCTACCTTTAGCATATTATATTATTGTTTATTGCAATTCTTTTTATACTGTTAATTTGTTCCCCCTCCTAATGTGCATCTGCTGGCTTGCTTCAAACAGCATCTCATTGTACTTGTGACAATGACTATCCCCAAAAACACGCCCTTGGCCAAACAGGATTTTAACGCTGTTAATTCAAATGGCACCATACCTCTGCGCAGGAAGCGGCATGCAAACAAGCGCAAAAAGAGGCTTTAACGAACATTAATGGCGAACCGGCCGACAGTAGATAATAAACGGGAAACCTTGGGCCACGATTCCAGCGCGAAAGTATTGAATGAGCCAATGTTCAGGGTTGCCAACCCTCATGCAAGAAATCTAGCGACAAATTTGTATTATTCCATTACAAACCTAAAATCAGCTACATCAAAAACGTTTGGGGCAGTGTTCAAGCCCTTCAGACTATTTACAAGGTAACATAATTGTTACATACATGCAAATACGAGCGCATACTTGAAAATCTCAGTTTCAAATTTGCAACCCTGAATGTTTAAGATCCCTTCCCAGTTTTTTTTCCTGTTTTTCTCCGAATTTCCATAACACGGTCGTCAGCTGGATGCCAGAGATGTTTCTTCCCGACATGAAGGTCGGAGATTAGCGAAGACTCGAGGTCTGCACGTAGGCTACATGAAATAAAAGAGCGATAAGACGTCCGGCCCAGGCCATCCGATACTGGCCCCGTCTCTATTCGCTCCCATTTAGAGTAAGAAATCCTTATCGGACAAGCCGCTTTTGAGACACATGTAAACCGGCTTCAAGGTGGAGCTACGGGTGCCGTTTATTATACATTACCTGTAATATAGGATTAATTTCAGCGCCCCTTAATAGGGAAAACGCGTCTTATCACGCGACCAGGCGTATTACAGCGCCTGGCATTTCACCTTCATTATCAGAATTAAAAATCCACTGTTAGGTGGCCCGGATCGCGCAGATGTTGCTTCGGTATCAGAGAAGGTTCTATAAAGGGACCGGGGTGAACGTGCCAAGGTCTTCGAGGTGCGACCACCCGGGGTCCCGATCACAGCCCCTGTGGGGGTGGGGGGACACTGCTGCCTGGGAGATGACCGGCTCATGCCCTTACTGAAATCGAATAGCCACGGACACAAGACATTCCTTCATACCGTTAATTCGGGAGATGGGCCAGAGGATTTATATGATTGGATGACATTAACTGTGCGTAGAAAAAAAAGCTTTTATTTAAAAGTTTTCTTTAACTGTTATGTTTCTTTAGACGCGCAGTAATACGAACTCGAGCGACAAAACAATCAGGTTTTTCAGAAAAGGCGTTTGCCAACAGCGCCCCCTGCTGGTGATCGACACGCCAGAATGGCCGCACTTCAGACATCCGTATACTACATTCACTTCCTCGCCAGGCTGATATATACTCCGGTCTCCCCCCAAAGTCCAAAAACATGTTGAATGTAAACTATTCTGGATTATTCCCTGCCTTGTGCCCATAGCCAACGGGATAGGCTTCAGACCTCCCACTGTCCTGAATGGGACAAGCAGTTACAGAAAATGGATGGACGAAATGCAACCAGAGGTTTTAGAGTTTTTTTCCCAGTTTTTTGTGCCCCCTAATGAAATGGCCTTAGAGGCAGACACCTATGTTGCATATAAGGTGGGTTGTCCCTTTAAAAAATTAAACATTAAATTTTATATATATATATATATATATATATATATATATATTCTGAGACATTAATGCTTACATTAATAGATAAATCATAGACATCTAATCTTTTTACAACTTTATGTGTCTGTTAAGCAACTTTATGACATAATTGCACCATTTGGACTGTTTTCCATGTCAATAGCAGCAACGTATTACTGTCTACACAGCCACACAGTCAATCAGAGAAATGTTCAGAGAGTGCAGCTGAATGTCCAGTGGAGTGTCACTCCTTACCAGCCAGCTGTATAGCAAAGAACATGAAGGGGGGGGGGTCTATCAGGTTTACGGATACAGCCTCAAATTTCAGCTGGCATTCATGTTCCAGATTGACAGGAATGCTGAAGACTTGGGGGGGGGGGGGGGGGGGCCCCAGCGGTCCCTTGTGTTTTCCCAGCCTCTGTCTTCAATAGCCTCTCCCCCAGGTTGATTATGTGCTTTCTGGAACATTCTATGGCTACAGTTAAGCGAGAATGCTTTACTGTTCTATGTTAACCCCTAGCCTGCCTGCCGGCCATGTGCCTCGCTTACCAGCGCTGCCTGTGGACTCACACCACGTGCAGTCATGGCCACATCCATGTGGAAACTCTGACTCCTGAGAAATGTGGAAGCGGCAAGGCGAAGCCCCCGCCTTTGGCTTTGCAGCCCGTTACATCAGCCTCTGACGGTAAACAAACCCCCGGGTTAACATGCAGCTGGCACACAAGCAGCCCCCAAACAGACAGACTCTGTTGTCATAGAAACAACAAAAAACCGGCCCGAGTCTGACACAATTTTGACTGAACAGAAGAGAAGCATGGAGCTTAACATGGTGGGTCAATAGGCTCCTTTGTCATGGCAGTTACAACGCTATGAGGATCAAAAGGGGGATACTGCATGGCTAGACTACAAGAGCAAACTGTACACAATGGAAAACAAGAACCAAGCATTATTTGATCAGGACGTCTGTCCCTTACAACGCCACACCGCATGTCCAAAGCCACACCGTGTGTCTGAGGCTCCTAGGTCTCCGTGGTTAATGCCACCGCTACACTACACTAACTCGCGGTTACCTTCCCCTGCCGGCTCTGATTGTGACAGAGAGGATTTATTCGGAGGGGAGGAGATCTGCAGCTTCACCTTGTGATATCGGGTTAAATGGCACGGCTCTGCCTGCTGTGCCGCCGCAGCGTTCGCTCTAATTACCGCCGCCGGCTCGTTTATTTTCCTGACAGTCGCGGCGGGGCCGCGGCTCGACCCCTAGCGGCACGTGCTCCGCTGTGCTCGCTGCGTAATCCGGCTCCCGCTATTGCGTTGCGTTTGTCTGGCAGACCGCAATCGAGGTGTGCTGTCTGGCTAAGAGGACCCCTTCAAAGCCCGTTTCCCGGGCTTTAATGCTTCGTAAATGCAGGACGGCTTGCTGACTTGCGGAGCGCACACCATTACTGAGACAAGCCGACAGCTACAGCTCGGTGGGATTCCCCTGAGGAATATGAGGCCTCCACTGTGTCTTAAGCTTGACAGATCATTTCATTTGCCCCCCACATGGTCATTCCCCCATTTCCCTCATAGCTGGAAGTTAAGCATTCCACTGCATTGGCCTGGGCAGTACCCCCCCCCAGCATGAAGCTGACACGCTCACACAAATCCAGGGAGCTTCAGTGATCCTTGGCTTCAGTCATGCACCTCAAAGCCTCATCCTGGTGCAGCCTGCCCAGGACACTCTGTGCTGTGCCCCAGCAAATCATCTAATCCAGAGAGCCGCCCGTCATAATTACAGGTACCCTATAAATCCCAGCTCTCAGTGATTAAGGCTCACGCCTAGCTCTTTATATACAAATCACCCTTTATATACAAATCCCTGCGTACTCTGGGCAGCCAAATTCAACAACGAAAGGACTGAAAAAGTCAGTGCGTACTCAAATAATTACGCTTCCATTACTCCATATGTGCTCTACTGTGAATGACATCATCACGCAGCAAAGATGTGATGCTCAGAAGACAGGCTGCTTTTGGGTGTTTCTATCACTGTGTGACCGTTCCGGCTGGAGGAATAGCTGAGTTAGTACTGCATTTATGTCAGCAGGAGGTGCCGTTCTGTATGTTAATGAAGTTTGCATAAGGAGATGAAAAAATAACCATGGTAAAAACAACACGCTGTAACCCCGGGGAGGAAAAGAAGTGGGCGGCCAGGCCCCCGTCATTTCATAAACCCGGGGGGGGGGGGGGGGGGGGGGGGTGGGTAAATCATCTTTAATGATGGGTGGCTCTGTTTACAGCCAGTGTTAATCTAGGTAAGTGGTTCCAGCATGGTTCTCTTAATCCCGGGCTGGGTTTTCACATCTAGGGTCCTAGGCTGGGGGGTGGGAAGGGGGGCACAATTCTTAGTCATTCAGAGGTTACATCTAGACAACAGAGGAGGGAAGGTCACATTTACACGTGCAAACAACCAAAAAAGCGAACAGTAATCTGGTGTGTGTTGGCATCTCTGATCCGGAACATTCCGTGCACACGCCTGGCTGCCCACAGTCCATGGTCTGAGTGGAATACCAGTGAGGTACACTGCCAGTAAAGAGCAGCCAAAAGGACGCTGCCAGTGCACCACCACCAGGCTGGGCCCCAAAGCTGCGCCATGACATCCCGCCACCACTACTGGTGTATTTAATGGGCTCAGCCTCCTTTAAAGAGACACCTTTTGAGGCTCAGGCTGCTGAGGCAACAGCGCCACCCGCTGTTGTCATGCAGCACATCCAGGAAGCAAAGAGCTTTCACACAATCCGTTGCAGACACCCCCTCCGACTCTCCATGGCATTTGAGGAATTTGCCCTGGGGGGCTGAAATCAAGCTGTTAAAAATAGGAAGGGGGGTTAGTATTGGGGGTGGACACAAATGAGGATGTCTTCTCCCTTTTTAGGGGGCTGAGCACAGAGCGGCTTCTCTGTGGTTAAGTGTGGACCCCCCCCCGCCATAGATGCCAGGGAAGGATAGTGTGGTCCTGAATGTTTCCATGGTTAAAAAAAAGAACCATTCATTTGTAAAATTACAAGTCCTGGAGTCAGAAACTGCATAAGATTTGGCCATTGTCCATGAGCTCTGCAAAGGGGACATGGCAGGAAGCCAGCTGTAAGCCCAGCAGTGGGGGGAGTGGTTGGGGGGTGGCGAGGGGTCTGACTCCCAGAGAAAAGGCGAGGTACGTGCCTTTCGGAACTACGCCTCGGGTAGTTCCGTGCCTTACGCCCGCGCTAAGCCGCCAACGACGGCCCTCCTTCCACCCTTTACCGGTCCGTGACTCGGTGCCACCCAGCCGTGTGAAGGATCCATGCAGCATTTCATAGTTTCACGTACCGAATGCAACACGCCAAGTCTGCACCACTGCTGGTGAGAACTTCATCACGGGGGGGCAACCAAATTGGAAACATGTGTAAGAAGGACATAAACGGCGGGCCGTTAACACGCCACGCGGTGAAGGGGCTGATTAATTTTTACAGCTGATCGGGGCTCATAAAGACAACCGTATCCCATCATATCATGGCCCATCTAACAGAAAAACTATCTGCTATCAGTGGTCACCACTAATTATGCTGGCAAGTTAACTGGCACATTTTAATGGTCCCCCAATGTTACTAGAGTACGGACATGGAGCAGAAATTAGCTGTGTCTCTAATTCACGGTTTACAGTAATAATGAATTCTGTTTCAGGCTGCTCATTTTATTGTTTCAAGTTTCAAGTTTACTCACTTTCGGTTCAAATAAAGAACATGAAGAGAAGTTGGAAAGGATCATGGAATGAGTTTCTGGGGGGGGGGGGTCCTGTTTCTGCCCTGGGGGGCTGGGAAGTCACCAGGGCACCATAGGATGAGATCGCATGGCGATGACATACGTCAGCATCCTCTCAGTTGTCATAACAACAAGAAACAATAGAAGGGCGGCCCTTGTGAAGGTCACGCCTCCTCCACTGCCTGCAGGTCTGGCACGTGGACAGACATGCTGACGTCTGCTCCGTGCTCCCCAGCTGCCGAGGGGTGACACAGGCAGGTCACGCTGATGACCGCACCCCGTGTAACAACACACGGCCCGGCTTAAAAACGTCAACAAATCAGGCTGGCGCTAGGCCAGCTGCCTGTCCGTCATCCACAGCCACGCGGAGGTGAGGCCCCCACTTCCCTGATCACCACTTCTGTTATTTTACAGTCCCGCTGTTGGAGTGCCAACATGTCGTGACTTACTTTTTTCCTGTGGGAGGAGGTGTGGTCTGGTAGGTGGTTAATAAAGACCCCCCCCCCCCCCCCCC
>JAODKL010000109.1:1158120-1176297 GCA_026780765.1 Petrocephalus schoutedeni
GGGGGGGGGGGAAGGAACCCATCCTAAAAAACCCCCCCCCCCCCCCAAAAAAAAAATCTCCCTAATTACTTGGGAGAGTGGGCCAAGCTTGATACCAGTAAAGTGTAGGGGAAAAAAAACACAGAGACTGCAAAAGGGTAGCCTGGCTGGCTGGATCTCACAGTCCCTACTGGCACATCATAGAATCAATGGCTTAAAAAAGGAGGCACGTGCAGATTTTGCCTGCATGGAGATTGCATCGCTGCAGAGATTGCATTCCTAATAGCGGGGTCTGCGACCTGCAGTCGCAAACCACAACCTAATGTGTGTATAGCACATGGCTATCGGCAGGGGGCATCGGACATGACGCAATAGCACAGACCGCAAAGCGAAGGTGCTGACAAAGCTGTACTGCGTGCAAATTGAGGCCCAGTGGGATGCTGGGGGAAACATGGCAGTGTCTGGAACACACGATGAAGACCGATGTGACCTGGACGAGTGGCTGCTGGCAGATGTCACCTGACCATGGCGAGTACAGGGGGTCCCGGACGTTACTGTCGGTGGGGAGGACAGCAGAGTCATGATAAGTGGACAGGCTGGACTTGGATGAGGCTCGTACTCAGACCAGTGGACAAGTCAAGGACAACTTCAGATGCTTCTCATATTTTGCTCTTACAGCTTGGATCAAATTTCAAGTTCCCTGGGGAAAAACAACTCTGGAGATAGGAAGGCATCTAAACTGGAGAGCAAGTGACCCAACAAACCAAAACACACACGATTTAAACAGATGGACGGTACAAAAAAACACCTACGACGTGGAGTAACATCACCGGGAGTATATTTCTGCATGGTGAGTCTATGGGAATGTCATCACGCTTTAATGCTGTACGAGGAAAGGGGGACTTCATGTTTTAGGCCAGATAGACAGGAAGTTGGCAGCCCTTCCATGCTGGTGGGGACTGTCCCACCGAATGCGAAGTCACCTTCCGGGCCCTTGGAAGACACAACGGGGCCTTGTTCCACAGGATCTGCTTCAAGAGATCCACTGTGCTGAATTTCCTGCATGAAAAGGCCGGCCCTCGCAGGGCCTTGTCCAGATGTCAGGGAGGTCATGACCCCCCCTCCCCAATCTCTTGGGTCGGCATGCAGCATGGGGAGAGCTGGGAAGTGCGGGGAAGCAGGCATGGTGACACACCTGGGCGACCTCCCTCATGACAGATAGTGTGACTGTGTGCGTGTGTCAGCAGGAGCAGTGAGGGTCCAGACCAGAGCAACTTCAGCCCTCCTACTTATAACTTTGTATGACGTGTGATCAGTTGTGGGCACATTAATGAGCCCCGGGCCAGCGGGTGTGTGTTGGGCGGGGATGACCAGAATCGGCATGTAGCAGGTGACGTAATGCGATGTAAAGTGATGTAGTGTGATGCGATGCGCTTGGACACACGGGCTGCAGTGCTGGTGAGGTCATCAGGCGCAGGGTCTCTGGGAGAGTCTCTGCTATAGTGTGCATGACACGTGCAGTGGTGCCAAGGTTGGAAGGTCTGTCCGGTTGCACGTTTGACTCGGCAGCTAATTCATTTGTCCAGGGCTGCGTATGTCGCTTGCCAGCCAGGTCTAGACCCATGCAAAGTGACATGAGGAGAGCTGTTGTAACTGTTTATAAGACCAGACAGTTCCCATGAAATTACAGATGCTGAATGCCTTATTCCCCATAGGTTCATGTGATGGAACCTTTTAGCAGCAAATAAAGCTCATTTCCTGCTATGCCACCTGCTGGCCATACGGTGCACATCTATTAAGCAAAGCGTCTCCTTCCCACCAATAAAAGATCCGTGTTATATTGCAACTTGCGTCTGACCTTGACGCTTACATCTGCTGTTTGGCTGCCTTCTCATCTCTAGCCTTGGAAGGATTCATTTTACTCCCTGTGACAAACAGCCAGTGCTGCAGTGCCTGGAAACGGTATGGTAAAAACGATCACGCGTCAAGCTGGGGACGAGGCCCTTTACAGGAGGTCGGAATGCCACTTCTCCAGGGACTTGGAGAGACTCACACCATGGGGAGATCAACGGCAGACATGGGGAGGGCAAGGCAAGGAGCAGCAATCTAGTTTCATCCCACCAAAGAGTCATTCATCGCACAGAGCCTCCAGGACGGCACTGGAAGTGCCGGCAAGCCCAGAAACCGCAGAAACAAGCGAACAAAGAACGTTTCCACTACCATGCCACAGCAGGAATGAGAGGGACAAGAAGTTCCTGCACTTATTCCTGCTACGCTTGCCGCCGCTCCAGGACTCGGTGCGGATCGGCACGCACACGGGACGCGGCGGAGAGCACTGCACCCCCCATCCCCTCATCGGACCCTGGGAAACACTCACCCCCCGGAGCCTGGCCGTCTGTCGCTTCCCGCAGAGTGGGCCCCCCCACAGGCCACCGGAGACCTGCCCGTCCAGCCCAGCCGTCGTGCCGCACAGAACAAGCAGGGAGGCGAACAATGCCTGCTTGCTTAGCGGCCGAACGGCCCACAGCCGGAGGGGGGCTTTCCGGGGAGGAGTGTATGGGATGGGGGGGAGCACTGACGAACTGCTGGGTTAGAGGCGAGGCCACTGCCTAGGAGAAACTCTCTCTCTCTCTTTCTCTCTCTCTCTCTCACCCCTCCTCCTCTCCCCGGCTCCCTGGCATGAGAGCGCTATACCCCTATCCCAGTACCCAGGACACCTCTGTTCCTGGTTGTTGCCACGGAGCCAAGGGTATCCAGTGGCATCCTGTGGAGACAACCCATCGCCGCCGCCCTGCTGGGCGTGGCCCACACCTCACATCCCAAAAAACTCCCAGTGTGTCTAAAGCTGGGAACTGCCCTACATCCCAAGCGCCCTTGGTTTATAAATGGCTATGGAAAATGGAGGGGGGGGATGTAACTTGATACAAGTGAAAGCAACAATTATTTGAGTGAGTCACTACGCAGGGTATTGTTTGTCCAAGTCGGCCCGATCGGACGAGTGCTGAGAAACCTCTCCAGCGAAAGCAGAGCCGCGTCACTGGCCTTTGCTGCCCCCAGTGGGGGCTCAGGCCGTGGGAGCGGGGGCTGAGGAGCGGCTGCTCTGCTCCACTGCGCTCCCGAGAGGAGGTGGCAGGAAATAGGAGCTGGAATGTGCTCGCTGGCCGGATGCGGGGTGACGGATCCGCAGGGGGACCATCACGAGACAGGCATGTCGCAGGTACGACTCCCAGACGGGTCGCTGCGGGGTTCATTATAGCTTTTAACACATACTTAACCCCAATTTACTCAGTAAATATCTTCAGCTCCATAAAGAAGGGTTTGTGAATAGAAACATCTGCTAAGCAACTATAAATACATTAAAATAAACTTTTCAGTTGGAATGGACCAGAACCGAGTGGAACAGGATAAACTAACAGGCCCCAAAACCATAGAGGCACAAGCCAATGCTGACCCCCCCCCCCCCCCCCCCCCCCCCCCCAGCCGGATTCAGAGAATGCAGGGCTGATTGACAATGCGACCGCAGAACGCCATGTGGGCTCCGTCTGTGCCACCGGGGGCCATTACTCATTGTCTGCCCTCCAGGGGCCGCGAGCAGCGTGGGGGGGGGGTCCCATCACACTGTCAGGGCAGCAGTGACCTGCGTGGAAAGAGTAGCCTCAAGGACGCAGCCGTGAGCGTGACCATTGGGGGGGGGGGGGGGGGGGGGGAGTTGGTGACTGTTGCTGGAGAGCTTTGGCACCCGTGCAGCAGACAGGCAGTATGCGGACTCAGTGCACGCCAGTCACTTGGATGACAGCTCCGTGTCTTTCCAGAACCTTCCATAGAGTTGCTATGTCACGGTCTCCGTTCCTTTGGGTTCTGCTCTGTTGGATCTCTGGCGCCCCCTACCTACAAAGGCCTTGCCTACACACCGTCGTTGCCCGCATTTCTGTGCTGTACCGTCATTTTACCACATGGAGCTTCACATCCAAATAAAAGCAGCCGGAGCGTGGTGTAAGTGACCAGTGTAATTAAAGCCACATCGTGCCCCATTAGACACCAAGGGCTGGACAGACTGACATGCCTGATGATTTACAGCAGATATACAAAACAACAATAGCCCAAAATCCTCATGGGAACATTAAACTCCTCACTCGTGCCTGACGTGTTTTCGATTTTATCTTCGGCCATGAAGCGAACGGTCATGGAATCAGGAGCCTGTGAGACATCTGGAGGGAGCCCAGTCTGGTCAGAGTCTCTAGAATGCCAGAAAGTTTCCATATTTCAAAACAAGGTCAATCGATCGCCTTGACCGGAGCCCTGGAGTCCAGAAATACAGGCGTGCCACTGAAAGTGTATGCTTGGAGTATCATCGCAACCTGTTGCCATGGCAAAGGTCCAACTTCCTCCAGTGAGGGACAGAGGGCACAGACCAGGGGAGAGGATGTGGCTGGGAAGCCTCAGGAGGTAAGTCAGGTCAGTGTGTCCGGGATACAGGTGGGGGAGCGTTTAGAGAGAGCAGTGAAAATGTGACACACTGAGTCACACTGCATCCAGCTGTGAGCATTATTTGCCTAGTGTGCTAATTTTCCCACAGTGACGGAAACAGCTCCAAGTTTTATTTAAACATCTGGAATTTCGCTGGTCGATGAAATAATGTACTCAAGGGTACAGTGGTAGTTTGCCTCCCAAGAATGGAGCCTCAAAAGATGCAAACCTTTGGACTCCACTAAGCTATTCCGGTAAAAAGAACATGCTCTTTCAGTGGTTTGGTCTGACTGACCAGAATGTGAAAGACATGGAGACCGAACCTGGTTTTGCCCCCCCCCCCCATCGTTGTGTACAAAGACAACCTGGGTCTTCGTGAACTTTCAAACACACTCGTAAATTCCTAAACAAGCAATAAGCCGGGGTCATCATATTGAAGCAATTTATATGCAAATCTGCGATGGACGTCTGACAAGCGCTGGACAATTAAAACTGCACTCATTGACTTGTGCTGACCCCTTTCTGGAAATATAGACAGCCGCTAATGAGCTGCTCCAACCAGCTTATCGTGCATGAGTCCCGGCGCGCGCTCACTGCGTACTGCTGAGTCAGCCCGGCAGTCTGGCATCAGCGGTAGTGCCAGAGGCCGCCACTAGATGGCAGCAAAGAGCTGTATGTTCCTTCTTTCTTTTTTACTTGGAGGGTATCAGGCTAACAGCCCTCCCTAACAAATCCCCACAGGCCCCCACTCCCCCATTCCAAAAAAAGACAGATTCTCCTATGTAACACAACAACAGATTCACACAGAAACATGCAGTGCTGTCTGTTGTTGACAGAGATTTTGCTAACGGAACGGAGGCCTCACAACCAGATGCAGCTCAGCTACATAAACACTCATCTGCGATATTGTTTCCTCCAAAAATCACCCTCCACATGTACATGCATGTGCTGAACCAATCGTCACCACAAACAGGCACGCGGAAGTACTTCACATGCTGCCTCCCAAAGGACTGTGAAACTACATTTAAAACAAACCGGTTGGAAATGTTAGAGACATTTTCAGGGTTATATTTTTTATTCCAATGCGTTGGCATGCAGAACCCTCCCCTCCCCGGGGAGGACGAGAGCGAGGGAGGAAATCACAGCATATTCATGTGCAGAATCGTGTCATTAAAAGCCTTTTAAGAGAGAGATCTGTTTTTCAGTTTGGCTCAGAGGGAGACGCTAGATGCTCGAAGAGGGGTTTACGTGTCGTGTGACTAATGGCATAAAGATGCCCAGGTCAAAGCAAACCTCTGATTTCTCGCTATTCATGCCTACCCCCCAAAAGGGACTGTTGCAGGTTTTATCTCCACATTCCAGAACCACCTTCAAACAAAGGTTTCTGGTGTCCCAGATTAGCAAACAGGAGGCTGCATCCTCCCATCTTTGCCAGTGTGCCCACGGCACCGAGAACCCGCCGCGGCAGCCATTCACAGCCACGGTTTCCTAAAAATAGCCCGAGTGGACCTTGTGCACCTGGAGTTACTTCCTTATCTAAGTCCGGCCACCCCATGTCCTGCATCCCTTCACCTGGCAACAGGAGGACCAGGCTGAGATGCTCTGCCTGCCAAGCAGGATTATCTTGCCCTGCTCTCCTCATGCCAACGCTGCTACTCCCTTCACAGGGGGTTTACTGTTGGACTTTTGAGTGGGGAAAAATCCCGGGATTAGCTTTTAGTGCCTTTGATCCTGAATCCCTCTGCTAATATTAACATAAATGGGTGATATCTGTAAGGAGTTTAGGATGAATGCAGAACCTCTGTGCAAAATGTTTTATAAATGCGCCCGCCTTTCCAGTATGTGTCCAGCATCCGCGCATGTGTTCCAGGGTTCGTTAGCGACCCGCTCATCAGCCGGGCCTCTATAGCGTTGGCCTCCTTTACGGTTCCATCCCGCCAGAGCCCAGGAGAAATCAGCGGCCGCCACGCGTGTATGGGGAGCGCCCTTAACGAGGATGGGGACAGCCTGTCGTGGCCCAGGCTATTTAACCATGTAAGGGTTAGCTGGGAATTCCTGGCTGTTACTGGGATGAACCCTGGACTCCAGCATCTAACCCATGCTCAACCAGCAAGTTTCCACAGAGCCTGGAGTCTGTCTGTCTGAGGCAAATCGACAGGACGGCGGTGACGGGGGGCCTGAAGACGGCAGACTGGTGCCTCCTCCCCTCGTCAAACCCGCGCCACGAGCGGAAGGATGGCGCCAGCTTGTCTCCTGGACGGGATCAGAGCTCGGGACGTTTCCCAGAGCACGGCCGAGGACCGGCTTATGAAGATCTCTCCAGAGAGAGGATGGACGGAACTGCTGGAAGGATGGTGCAGAGGTAGATAGACACGCGAGGCTCTGAACCTCTAATGATGTTGTAAAGACTATAGCAATCAGGAAGTAGGCCCAGCATTAGCTCTGCATTTGCAGTTTATTACTAAGCAATTATTTTCTTCAATCTATCCATTCAGCTGGCAAATGATGCAGCCCCAGGAATGATGGTGTGGCCAGACGGTGAATGGTGCTCTATGCTGCGCTTTTTCGGGAATTCACTAGTGTGACGTACCGTCTGTGCGGTGACCTCCGACCTCGTCTGTCGCTTGCTTAATGGGAGTTGGCTTCTCACCTCATCGCCCTCCTATGGCAGTGCGGCGGTAAGACGGCAGAGTGGCTGGCCGCAGGAGGGGGGAGACACGCTTTACATACCTCTAACCTCCTGATGACAGAGCAGGACTTACAGTAGGCTGGGGGGGGGTCACGGGGGAACTCCGGAGGGGGTGGGATGGAGGTTCTCAGTCTGGATATATGCGACACCAGACCTTACTCCTGGGGCTGGATTTCATTTGGCTCTACCTTCGTTTGTGGGCTAGTGGTGTCCTGGTTAGTCTCAAAGCATGCATGCGTGTGAGGGAGCACCAGGAGCTCCACATGGCTCTCAGAGGCTTAACGGAC
Organism: Petrocephalus schoutedeni; assembly: GCA_026780765.1. Lineage (NCBI taxonomy): Eukaryota > Metazoa > Chordata > Actinopteri > Osteoglossiformes > Mormyridae > Petrocephalus > Petrocephalus schoutedeni. The sequence goes on from JAODKL010000109.1 coordinate 1,165,543, forward strand.
CTTGCAGCAGCCTGCGAGTCTAAACCCGGGTCGATCCCATGAAAATGGGCTCATTGTGACTGCGGCCTGACACGCCTGCGGCCGGGCCCCCAGGTGGCGGACTGCGGGACCTGAAGACTAGGAGGGAAGGGGGGGTTAAAGATGCCCGACTGACTAGCGCAGGCCCCCCAGCGGCAGTCAGACTCCGTCTCAGCAGTCCATTAGCCCTGGGGAGGCCAAATCCTCAACATGATGGATGGCAGACTCCTCAAACTTTGAGGTTTCGAGGCGATGAATAACATTTCCAGCACCTCCATGGTGGAGCTCCAGCTGTGAAGGAGAGCTGGCCCAAATGTAATCAGGGCTGATTTTTTAATACAAAAACCGACCCAAATCCTTCATCATTTGCCAACTATGCCAAACACTAAGGGCTGGTTTCCCGGACAAGGATTAAGCCTAGTCCTCGACTAAACATAGAGAATCCCCATACAAGTCCATACAAAATTCCAGTTTAGTCCAGAACTAGGCTTAATCCTTGTCCGGGAAACTGGCCCTAAAGGTACATTTCTAATCTCACTGCTCTCCAAACTTCGATATCACTCCCTCACACAGTTTCTACCCTGAAACACATCATCGCCTGACCTAGTGTGAAACTGACTAATAAATTATGTCCTTTAATCTTAATAAAGTTCTTGTTCTATTCTTCTATCTTACAGTCTTACAGCAAAATTTATCAAAACGTCACGGTCAGACAGGAAGTGGACACAAGGGGCCGTGAGCATTTTTAACATGACATGAACTATTCTGGGACTTCAAGACAGGCAGGTGCATGTCTCTGAGACCTCATTGCCATGGTGAAGGACCAGATGTGTCAACTGGAAGGCAGGTTCAAGGGTAGATGGGCAAGCAGGCCTTAGAGGTGAAATAAAGGTGCTTTCAGACATCTGAGGCAATTAGTAGAAGTGTAGCGTCAAAACCACTAACGGGGCAGATGGGATGGCATATGATTGGAAGGAAGATGACCCTCCCCCCCTAACAGCATGACCAGGACCTCAGCAGTGTTACAAGAGTCGACAAGGCGCAAGAAAGACAGGCTTCAGGAAGGCCCAATCATATTGCGTGGTTACTCAGGAAGGGGCGGGGCATCGTGGTCACACATCACAGGGGGTGTTGGGCAGGCCAGGCCCCACAGGATGGTTAGCAGGTGGCCCGGTCACATATGTGCGTCACCCGGCACAAGCTGTGGCCAGACATGGGATTCTTAGCTCTTCCATGCAAAGGTGCGGGAAGGCTGAGTGGTTTCAGCCCCCAAGCCGAAAAGAGAGGGAAAGGCAGACTGAGGCTTGCAGAAGGGCACTTCCAGGCAGTCTGCGCTCTTCGCTTTCTGTAAAACCCTCCATAAAAGCCTGGTTTGTAGATGACAGAGCTCCTGGAGCCTGATGGTGAGTCCTCAGTGACAGGACCAAGCACGTCCCAGGCTGACAGCCGCACGCTTTTAGAGAAAAGCCCAAAGAAGCACGGTGGGTGCATTACCTAGGGGCATGTTTGTGGTGCCTTAGCTCTCCTAAGCTGCTGCTCCACCCCCAGCATCCTACTACAGGGTGTTAACATACACACACACACACACACACACACCGCACCAAGACCCCAACTGCTGCTCTGGCACTGCTCTCACCACTAACACTCAACCACGGGTGCGTCGTCAAAGCCGGGATGCCCCCCTCAGCACGCTCCGCTGGTCTGTCCCACCCCCTCCCTGGAACGCCCACCCCAAAACATGTTTAATTCAGAGCGGCCTAATCGCTTGATCCTTCTCCACGCAATTTTAATTACTCAGGCACCTCAGGGGGTTGGGAGAGTGGGGGTGGGCACTACTCGGACGTGGCCGTCTCCACCTTATTGCCCCACAGCTTGCTGCCCCCCCCACCCGTCGCCCTGCCCTCACTGGCCTTTTTATGTCAGACAGGGAATCCTACAGAACATCCAGCACAAAGACTACTGGGTAAAAATCCGCCCGGGTGCTGGTGAGTCCTCTCTCTCAGTCTGTTTTTTTTTACTTGCATGGTTCATGCTTGTAACTCTCAGTTTTTACCCACGGAGACAGAAGAATAGGTTACTACAGCAATTCAGGGTAAATACTTTGTTCAGCGGTACAACAGCAAGACCCCATCTAAAGCCAGATGAAGTAACTGCATGGGGTTCATTTACTCAGAGGTTTAGGCTGCGACGGGATGGCAAGACATGAGCTGCCCGTGTACTTCTGACGAAATCAAAGTGGTTTTAGCAATGATGTGAGCCGTAATCACCGTGTCAACACAGATTCATGGCCTGTATCGGGCCTGAGGCACACTTTTCCCGTTTGCTCTGATCCCACCCACTGTCCATAATTGGCTGACATAAACGTGATACCGCAGGATCAAGCAGCAGGACTAATTACAAAGCCACGGGCTTGCTTTGCATTACACTTTAAACTGTAGATTGGCATATGTAATCCTATACTTCTGTTAATAGTAAATGTTGCAATGCTGTGCAATATTTGCTGTGGAATGGGTGCATTTTGTTAGCGTGTAACTGTGAGCGCTCTGTAAATTGTTGGCTTCCCTGCCGGTGCTGCTGCTAGAACTAAATCAACAGTGGCTGTTAATAAAAAGGTCAACTTCCATTTTAAATGAGCTGTCGTCTCCTTTACTCACGCGCTTCATATGGTACATTTATTTGCCCTGTGTTCGTGGGCCTGCTGCTGCAAAAAAAATTTGTGCCCTCTATGGTTGTGGCACGATATAGAACAAGGTGACAGCATGGTTGTAAGCGCACGACAGACTGTTCTCACCAACGTGCTTGATTTCGTTTGGTCCATATGCTGTTTGAGGTCGACGGCCACCTTTACCGCAGACGGAAAAGAGCGATGATGAAAATAAGGGAAGGATTCTGTCCACTAATCCTACCCACCGCTGCAAACATCACGCCTCCTGCATGCTGCTAATTATCCGCAATCTAACTGCTTGTCGAGCAGTCGATTCCCATACTTCAGATACGTTACACTTCCAGCTTAAGGCCTGAGTAGCTTAATCAAGGTCTCCCTGCAGCTGGTGAACTCTGTGTTTGTGTCTCCAAAGCAGAACCTGACTTACCAGGTGTGACTTCAATTACTGCAGAAATGTTATCTGAACACAATTCCAGGGTTCCTGTTACTAGATGTGATTTAGGGGGGATTCGATGGCCATAAATTGCCCTTAAAGAGTGCGTCTGTGTTTGTGTGTGTCGATGTACTGTATTACTATTAAGGTTGAGGCTGGGTAGGGGTTAAGGTTGCCATTGCTGGGATTAGGGTTTTGCCCATAGAAATGAATGGACGGTCCCCACAAAGATATGAATATATATGTGTGTGTGACGACCGACGTGTCCAGGGAGGCTCCAAGCTCACTGTGACTCTGCACTGGACTAGACGACATGGGAAACAGACTGATGGAATCAGGGTGTGATCCTCTGTAGTACAACACAAGCATTTACAGCAAAGGTGAGGTGGTCGCTGATGTTACAGGTCTCTCCAACCCCAGCACGGCCTACATTTGCTTGAGACAGAGTGAGAAGTTGGCCCTGCTGTACGGCAGCTGTCGCCTCAGCACACACGTACAATGCAGCCGTTACTTTCGGGGGGTCACTTGGCGGTTTCCACGCACTCTGACATGGATCGAGGGGTGTCACAGGCTCAGGGGGTGCAAATGGAACACTGTACTCTGCTGAAGACAGGCTAACTACACTGACAAGGGGGCTGGGTACACATTGTACATTCTAATTCTCAGTTACCTCCGTTCTTTAGTACCACATTCTAAGGCTCTCTTCTAGAGTATCACATTCTAATGCAGTGTTCTATACTATCGATAAAATACTTTGTTCTATTGCTCTGTTCTGTAATACCACATTCTATTGCTCTGTTCTGTAATACCACATTCTATTGCTCTGTTCTGTAGTGCCACATTCTACTGCTCTGTTCTGCAACACCGCATTCTACTGCTCTGTTCTGCAACGCCGCATTCTACTGCTCTGTTCTGCAACACCGCATTCTACTGCTCTGTTCTGTAATATCGCATTCTATGCGATGGCTTCCATTTCACACCAGCAGAACCCCCCCCATAAGACGGGCCTGAAAAAATGCCCCCTCCCCCCAGCTGGCAGCACTGAGGATGCACTCAGCTGCCCAGTGTACCCAACACTGCTGGTAAACATCAACTCAGTGAACCTTAAGCCCCAAAAAGGCGCATTATCAGAGGCATACGGTGCGCGGGCCAGGGTGCCGGGCCTTGCATACACGTGTCAGCTCTGCAAAGCTCTTTGATCAGTCTCCACCGCAGCCATATAATCTATCATTAAGTGCGCCTTGAGCTGCAATTTTGATGATCACAAGGTTTAATTAACTCATTTTAATGTAAACGACTTACCCTACTCCTTTTTGTAGCCAGTAAAGAGCAGGTAATTTAAATTAATCCACTACAGCTTGCAGAATTAGGGGCAGAGGTCTCGCTCGTGGTCGCTCCATGGCTCCCCCCTCAGGCCTACACACCGCCACAGTAATGCCGTGAAGGTGACCAATTGCAGTAGGAGTCATGCAGCCATATTATTTGTCCAGGCCACTTAAATCACTATCTCATGGCCAGGCCATTATGCTGCCATAGTGGACCAGAGAATGACCATATTTCACTGACCGGGGGCATTATTCATTTTTGTTATTCATTTATATGGTGCTTTTTGCTACAGTGGTTTACAATTAAGAGAAGGGTTATGATTCACATGTGTGGGATATGAACCCACAACCTTTGTATTGTTGAATGGATAAATGACACCCAAAAAACTTTTACAAAATCAAAGGGGAGCCACTTTATTACCGCTGTGTAGCCCCACCTGGATGATGCAACAGCAGCCATTCAGCACCAGTACACTCACCGCACAGTAGCTAAGGTGGTGAAGGGGCAGGAGAGAATTCACCAGTTACATATAGGGGATGATTAGGAGGCCAGATTTGATAGGACCACAGTGGGCAATTTTAGCCAGGACATCGGGGTACCGTTTGAGCTTGAACGGGTATGTTGTGGAACCTATGGGACACCTCCATCAAGAGCTCACAGGGTACAACAGCAGAGACCCGTCATGGTTGGTGGGCGGGACTTGGAGGCCCAAATACTCACAGAAAATATCCTAGCAAACAGGAAAGAGGATGCAAAGATTTATGGTCCTTGGCGAACCTGGTTCAGATGAGCTATTTCTCAGCTCAGGGTGAGGAGGAACCCCATCAAGCTGGTGTGTATTTGAGGCACATGTGTGAATGCCCCGGCATGGTCCACACACACAGGGGAGGGGAGGGGCAGATGGGCTACCAGGACATGACAGGCCTGTCAAAACCCAATTTCCAGGTCCCTGATAAAATATGAATCCTGCCATTCGGCCACGGTGCTGTTCTTGCTGGGTGACTTTAATTATAGATGGAGGGATAATATGGCGGGGGAGGGGGGAGTGGGTGTGAAGGCAGATGCCAGCTCAGAGCGTGACCTATAGTCTATAACCATGTTCACTGCTGACGCATAGCTGTTGGGACTCAACTGGTAGCTCGCCGTAATACCTAAAATGCCCAAAAGGGGGGCGCACTTTTGGCAGGGCTCAGTGGTTGAAGCCTGTGCTTTGGATACATTTTGCTACCACCTAATGTGTAGAATGTTTCAAAGCTTTCTGAAGAGACAATTTCAGAGACGAGGCTCAGAGCGCACCCAGCGGCCTGGAAAGAGACATTAATAAAGATTAGTCTGCTTTCCCCAGGCCTCGCTTCTCCTTCGTCATATAAAAGTGGGATGATTAAAAGAAGCAGTGGGAAACACATCCGAAAAAAACATCCCCAGGAATTTTTAATGCAAAGTCCTCATCTGAAACAGAGGGCAACAGAGACAGAGACATTTCCGAAGGCAAACATGAAAGGCTGCCTTGGTGCATAATTAAGGGACTGGAGGTTAGATGTGCTATTAATGAAACACAACCACGGCTGGAAAGGTCCACCGGGGCAGAGATGCGGGGGATAACTGAAACACAACCACAGCTGGAAAGGTCCACCAGGGCAGAGATGCAGGGGATAACTGAAACACAACCACAGCTGGAAAGGTCCACCTGGGCAGAGATGCGGGGGATAACTGAAACACAACCACAGCTGGAAAGGTCCACCTGGGCAGAGATGCGGGCGATAACTGAAACACAACCACAGCTGGAAAGGTCCACCTGGGCAGAGATGCGGGGGATAACTGAAACACAACCACAGCTGGAAAGGTCCACTTGGGCAGAGAAGCGAATAAATATGCCAATAAATATGCCCCTAGCAAGCTAACACCATTCCATCAAGGCGTCCTATGGGCCTACTGGATAAGATGCTAGACTGGCCAGTTCCACATTCTGCTTATCATATGTGAGTATGTGTATTTATATATAGGTCACAGTCTTCCTTGTTGAGTCCCTTGTGTTGGTGGGCCTTGGGAGGGTTGATATGTTTTACTCTATTTTGTAAACTCTATTTTGCCCGCTCTACACCATCCCTTCCTGACACACCTTGTGTGGACCCCATGGTGCCTGTCACCTAGGATGCCAAAACAGCGCCATCATCAGGGGAATCCAAGCCACCCTGAGCTATTCTGACGCCACCCAGTGTGGCACAAAAGGGCTGTTTCAGCAATGCTTATTGCCGTGGTGACACCGGCACATTTTTCCCACATCGGTGATCAGGTGGGAAGCGTATAACGTAAACTAGCAATTCTGTTTCCAGTAGACCATCATTTCTTATGGCGCACCATTAAATAAATTGAGAGTAAATCCCATTAAATTCCCCCCGGGAATGCTGAGGAACACATTCCGGGTCTCCTCACAATATGTGCTGTTATGCCATAAACACCATCTTCCACTGTTATTCCTGAGAGAACCATACAGTCTAATGTGGATAAATATTAAAGCCATAACAAAGCCTTAAACCCAGCAAACTGAGTTATAAGGGGCTTGTTAAAATAAAAAAGCCCTATATTATACACAAAATCTATATTAATGGGCTAGTAAGTGTGGTGAAAATTGATTTTAGGCTGATTCACATTACATCCAGAATTTAGGATCTTATATATAATAATACTCCTAATGTTTTGTTTCCAAAATTGTTTTGCTAAATAACAATGATCAAGCAGACACTATAAAAACATGTAAGGGTCAGTCGCCAGATGACTGCTCTGTCTCGCATCACCAGTGACCTTTAAGGACCCTGACCCCCGACCTGCCACTGGGCTTATGGTTAGACCTAATTGGGGGGGGGGGGGGGCATCCAGACAGGGGGTGACAGGCAGGTGTCTGTGAACCAGACTTCTGGAAACTCCGGAGTCGCCATAGGCGGGGCAGAGGGGGTGCCTGGAAATCTGTGGAATACGTACTGCCAGAATCGATACATGCTCCGCCTGGCCGCCCCCGTCAGAGGTGTTTGACACAGCCGACCCCAGCCCTGCAGATGGTGAATTATTCACGCCGAGCCCTCGCTGTCTCTCCCTACCAGACAGGAACACGGCTCTTGTTGACTTGACATGATCTCCCTCGAATTATATGAATGCTCCAGTTTCCCTGAATACTAAATAGGTTTTATTCCTGCTGTCTTCCAGGTAGCTGACACTCATGTAAGTGAAAACAATTCAGGCATGCTGGATAAACAGGAGATCCACTGGGGGGGATATGGGCACTTAGTGGAAACAGGTGGCACCGTTCCACCCCCCCCCCCCCCCCCAAGCTGCACCTTGTGTCCGGAGAGTGACACCTGTGCCAGCTCACTTAAAACACGCAGCCCAGTGCACACCAGTGCCGCGTCGCCTGAGGTCCCTCGGCAAAAAAGACCACCAAATAAGAGAGAAAGGCATCGCAAGGACACAGTGACAAATCCTAGATGTGATTCCCCTGCCCAGCAAAGCAGTCAGACAGACTGTCAGCTTGGATCTTCTGGGTGGTGCATCTTTTCGCTGCTTTACAGTGAAGGCTGTTAGAGTGGGGAGATGCCTTGCCACAGCACATGGCCACTGCCTCGTTGTCACCGAAAGCTTCTTCCATTTAGCTACAGGTTAAAGAGATGTATTTCCTCAGTCTTGTTTATCCTTGCAGTGGTTATATTGATCGCTTGCCACAGGGGGCAAGTGATCCGAGCTAGTGGAATAGAGTCATAAGGGAGCACACAGAGGGCCATAAAAAGGGCATAAAAGGAGCATAAAAAGAACTGAGTAATGAGCCACATAAAAAGGAAAAAAATAATAAGGGATATAAAGACAGAATAAGGATGGGTTAGGCATTGACAGACGCAGAGTAACTGAGTAACAAGGGCATATAGAGAGTATGAAGGGGGGTTAGGCATTGACAGACATAGAATGACAGGGTAACAAGGGCATAAAGAGAGTATAAATGGAGATTAGGCAATGATAGACAGAGTAACAGAGTAATAAGGGCATAAAGAGAGTATAAAGGGGGGTTAGGCAATGACAGACACAGAGTAACAAGGTCATAAAGAGAGTATAAATGGAGATTAGGCAATGACAGATGGAGAGTAACAGAGTAATAAGGGCATAAAGTATAAAGGGGGGTGTGGCAATGACGGACACAGTAACAGAGTAACAAGGTCATAAAGAGAGTATAAAGGGGGATTAGGCAATGACAGACACAGGGTAACAGAGTAACAAGGACATAAAGAGACTATAAAGGGGGATTAGGCAATGACAGACACAGAGTAACAGAGTAATAAGGGCCATAAAGTGGGTATAAAAAGGAGCGGACTAATGAGGGAAATAAAGAGGAAACAGATCCAGCCTGAACAGCTGTCACCATGAGCCTGCCAGGCATGTGACTCTGCAGAACCTTCACAGATGCAAGCACAGGAGCATCAGGCACTTCGGGATGGGGGGTGGGGAGGGGGGCTGTGACCCCCACTGTGTGGGGCGTGACTCAGAAGGCCACTGCTGTGAGCTTGGTTGTAGTGGAGGGCAAAAAAAACCCCTATGAAGCGGAAACACAAAAAACACCCCCAACTGACAGTGAAACACAAAAGCAGGCAGCAGGGAGCATTCTGGCCAAGTCGTTTGCCCTGCCTTCGTCAGGCAAATGAAATGGAAAAAAGAAATAAAACGCTGACATCAGGGGACATTTTGGGTGACCTGCCGCCCCCGTGTGGAAGGACAAGGCGTGTCACCTGGGCTGGTCACTAAGTCACTGTCAAGACAACTCTGTCCTGAAAGCCACGTCTCAGCTGGAGTCGGGAGCTCTGAGCGGGACCCGGACGTTTCCGGAAATCATTTGGCACAAATCATCATCAAGTGCTCAGCCACAAGCAGGGGGTGGCCAGCGTGGAGAGAAGGACCGCTGGCCTTTGGTTATTAGACAGAGGAAAACAAAAGCGGGGACAGAGGGCGCCGTCTCCCCTGTCAGCACCCAAGTAAATCACCGCCGCCCTGCATCTGTAGGGTGAGCGACCTCGCTTGGCGGCCTTACCCCCTGCCCCAAACAGGGGGGGGAAAGTCGTTCTTATCTGCACCAAGCCGTCGTAATGTTTCATCTTTGCGGACATGCACACACATGTCTGGGAAACAAGAGGCCTGCTCACCTTGTCAAACTGGAGAATGGAAATGTATTCCCCCCCCAGTTTGCATGGAAAATGGGCTGTGTGCATGTGTGCGCCCCCTGTTGCCCTCTGCCTATCTCCCCCCCCCTCCCCCACATGGATGACGTCCTCTGACCCGGTCTCAGTGTCCCCACAGGCAAGCTGGTAATGTATGAGTGTTTGTTAGCGGCGCCCTCTTGAGTTACAGGGAAACCGGCACGCAAGCATCTAGGCGGCATATTTACAATGCTCCTTAAATCAAGTCAGGGGGAGGGAAAAGAGCAGCAGAATTACACTGAGAGCCAGGCCCACCAGCCGAACCCGGGGCTCGGCGGCGCTGCCTGTGTGGTCTGTAACAGTAGTTTTACTGCAAAGCCAGTTAAAACAAAGAGCAGAATTCACTGGCGTACCTAACTAATGACAGGCGAGCTGGGCGCGAGGCAGAGACACTCCGCACGGCTCAGAGGTTAAAGTCACCTCCCGCAAGCAGACACACGCAGAGGCCTTCACAAAGGCAGCAGGGAAAAGGCCCACCTGGACACACACGGAGCAGGCATGTTCTATCAGAATCCCAGTATCCTGGAGTACAGGCCAGTGGGAGCGGTGTTCCATACAGCTGAGGATTCTGGGATTGCACCACAAAGGGAGCTGCCTGCTCCACAGAACCAAGAGCTCGGGCTTAAGTCCTGTCCAATCGGCTCACAGGCTCTAATCCTCCTAATACAAGCTCCTTTCAGCCGTGAGCTATGCTCACCAGGGCCGTAACGGAGCGTTTTGAGTGCTGGATTCACCCCCCCAGCCCGCCCCTGCCCCAGCAAAAAAAAAAAAAAAACTCAGTGACTTTTTAATTATGCAAGAATAGAAACTCATTAAAATTGAACACAATATGACCTCGTTTAGAATTCATTAATCAAGTCGATCTACTGAAGAGAAATTATGTTGAGGAAGGAAGTGGTCTTTAAAAAAAAAGCCAAGTGAAAATCAAGCGAGCGGTTCGATCAGCTGGATTCAGCACGGATTCAAAGCCTCATCATGGGAATGGGAAACAAACAGGGCACTTTCACTTAGGAGACAGGAGCACACAAGCTGGACTATGAAACGTCAAGGAATAGGTAAGGAGAAACAAGTTAAACAATGGG
>JAODKL010000109.1:1176307-1204997 GCA_026780765.1 Petrocephalus schoutedeni
GCAGTCCATCCTGGAGCTGGGTATGTACAGATACTGAGACACAGACAGGTACTGACAGATACTGACAGACACAGACAGGTACAGACTGCTACTGACAGACACAGACAGACATATTTATAGACAATATATAGAAACATACTGGCATATACAAATAGAAACACAAATACAAAACAGACACTGACAGAGACAAGAGGGCCAGACAGACTGGCAGAGATACTGACATTAACAGAGCGACAGACAGACGGGCAAACAGACACACAAGTGCACATACAGAAACAGCCAAGCTGACAGACAGATAAAGAGACAGGCAGACAGACGCAAACAGGCAGGCAGACGGACGTGCCTTTCTGAGCACAGATGCTGACTGGATTCTGTTAGCCAGTAATGAGGCCCAGCAGTACAGCACAGGTGGCTTGCTCAGGGTTTGGTGCTGATCCAGTGCAGGCCTGCAGTACACACTCCTGGGGCAACACCACCTTGGCTCAACTCTAATGAAGCCCTCAGTGCCAGTTGTCCCCCCCCACCCCCCAAGTGCTTTCTACAAAGTAACAGAACTCCCCCGATCAAACCGCCAGAAAACCTACTTTCGGTCTGTAATACCGGAAATTTAGCAGTTACAGTGCTACCTGTGCCAACGGCAGTTTTATTATTGCGGTACTCATTAGAATAGTGAGCAGTTAGAGTCACTCTGAGTTTGAATCTGTGCTCTTTCCATTCCATTCAAGTGCCCCCATTGGTCTTTGCAGATTTCCAGCTTTTCCTGTGGACCATCTCAGCACATCCTCAGTCTACCTGGCCACCACCCCTCTCGAAAAACAAAGAAATGTGTCACGGCTGCACCCCCTACCACCACCCAAATGCAGAGCTATCTCACAGCATTGTCTCAAACCACAGCAGCGTGCACACCGAGAAACAGATGAATGGTGCAGCGCCAGCCCCTGGGCAACATCTCACATCCGCCGGCGTTCCGCCAGTGCTCTCTCCCTCCGGCTGTTTCAGTGAGTCAGCGTCCGCCAGGGCTCCATGACCTCCCAGGACCAATGAATGGCGGTTGGCAGCGTGAGACGCCGTGGGGGAAGGTCATGACCTCTGGAAGGTCGTGACCATGGGTCAGGATGCAAGCTTCACTAAGATGGTGTTGACGTGCCGAGCAGGCTGGAACCTAGGGTCAAGTTTGTTGTTTCGGGGGCCCCACTCAAAAAATGACTTTGGTTTTATGCAATTTTCTTTGTGCCTGGCAAGCAGGTGAAGACAAAAATGAGGGAGTTATAGTAGACACTGCAGCTGCTGGATTTGAACTGAGTCGGTGAGTCCCATCCGAAATCTGTCCACTGACTTGGCTGCTGTTCGGCTGAAGCCGCGGAGGCTCTTCATCACCACCGCCAAAGCAGCTGGAGACCACCTCCGCCTCCTCCTGCTCCTGCCGTTTGGCAGGCTCCGGATCCGCACCCAGAGGACGGCGCTCCAGATGAAGGAGGACAAGTGACGTCGCACTGGCTGATAGACAGGCATCCCGTGTCCTTGGGGGGGCAGGGAGCATGAGATTAGGGGCTGGTGTGGAGGCAGAGACAGGGGCACAGATGGAGAAAAGCACTGTGGTGAAGCCGCTGCCATGTTTACCAGATCCAGAGTCTGCCAAGCTGGCAAGTGACCAGGTCCAGCCGGGAAAGCGGGAATCCAGAAATCAGTGCCACGTTTGGGTGAACATCAGTGACAAGCACAGCCTCCATGTCCCTAACTCCCAGTCATGGGCTGGGTTTGAAAATCTGGATGTTTCCCATCACAAACCGGCCAATGAGCTGTCAGACACATGTGATGCAACGTCATGCAATAACTGACAGACTGCGGGATTCACGGTCACACTCGAGCCGTCGTCGTGGAGACAGCTGCGGGGCAACTGATCTTCTTGGGAACATGTAAAGCGATTACCCGATGGAACCAGAACATTCCGGGCGGAACCATCACAAGCTGGGAACCCAGACATACAGTGGCTCCTGCCAGAGCCTGGGGGCCCCTACGTGATGTGCGACAGCAGGCAGCCCCAATAAGACAGCCATAAGCCCCCTGCGTCCCATTGGGGGTGGGGGTTGCTGCCTGGGAGCTGACATCCCTGCTGTCGCACCTCTCCATGTTCCCACATTTACCGTGTGGTACCACACATTCAAGACGGAAAAGTGAGTCCATCATGCTCCCAAGCACTTTTCCTTTCTAACGCAAGAAGCTGACGTGGTTGGGGGGGTAGCTGTGGTATTTCCGTGGTGACAAGCAGCTCATCGTGCCCCAGTGATGCTGGGCCCTGCCAGACCCACTCCCCCGGCAGGTGAGATTACCGCATTCCATGGCGCCAGAGCCAGGCCCTCCGTGCTGAGCACCGCATCCTGTGCCGAGGACCAGCCCCTTTGGGTGTGGCGTCACTTAGCCCCGCCCCTTCTGTCTGTCCAAAGCAGGCCCCAGGGGCCAATTCACCAAGGTGTATTACAAATAAGAGGCTAAGGAAGCTCTGTCAGCTGATTGGCCCGGTGTCAGGTGGGGGCGGAGCTGGTTCCTTCTTTAACTTGGCCTGCACACGCAACACACACATCACTGGGGAAGACACTCGGCCCTTGAATGATCCCCCAGGGATCTGCTCTGATTTAACACCACCGCCATTTGTGGGGCTTCCTAGAGACCAATGGTGTTTGTGGCTATTAATTGATTGAGGTAATAGCAGCAATTAGGCAGGCCAAGCTGTCTATCAATACAGGGAGACGCCACAGGAGACAGGGGTGTAACAGAATATAGGCCCCAGATCCACTCCCCCACCCCTAAAGAACAGCGCCGCTACGATTCTTAATGACTAACCATTGTTTTCGTAGTTCATGAAAATGACACATTTCAGTACCATAGAACAATGTGAAGCTTAATAAGGTTTAATAATCCATGCACCAAGCTGTCAGAATCTGTTTATGTCTGTTTACACATTAGCACTTATTAGTCTGTGACATCTTATTATAAAGTGTAAGTTTCAGGGTTATACCTTATTTGTACCTGCACTTTTTGTTAAGGTACCTTGCAAATCAAGAGCCCTTTAATGGGCCAGAACTGGGGAGTGAGCAGCTCAGGCATCACCCACGGCTCCAAACAGCCACCCTGCCAAATGCCGCTGGAGCGTAGTCATGAGCCACCTCCGTACCGACCAGGCTGAGGCACATTATTTACGCCATCTGCCACTCTGCCGTGGCAACAAGCGCCGTGGCGACCGCCTCTCGAGACTGGACTGAGAAATCAGAAATGGAAGCAGTGGCTCTGCCAAGTGGAACCGAGCGCCCGGTCCACACCTGGGCGCGGTGGGGGTCTGTATGGGGCAGTTCTCACGGTGCTGGTGTATCAGCCCCCCACACAATGCACTGATTCATACATTTCCCTGGAAATTGGGAAAACACACAGAGTCACAGAGTCGACATGCCCCCGAGCGGTGGCCCCCTTGAATCCGTGTCTATATATGTGCCTGGGGCCTCCTTTTGAAGACTGACAGCCACCTGATCTGGCGAGCGTGTTGGAGAAGGGCAAAGGGGTCAGATGCATGCGCTCATGTTCCCGACAGAGTCCTGCCCGCGGTCAGCCCAATTTGGCCCAACCATTCCCCAAATGAGGAAGATCCTGTAACCTCACTAGTCGGCCCCAGAAAAAAACATACGGCCACTATGATAATATTCCCAGGCAGGTGCAGGCGCCATGTGGCAGGCTGTGCTAAGTGGCAGCGGTGGCAGAGGGTGAGTTTCAGACCTGCCTTTGATTCCATAGCCCATGATAGTGGGGTGTGGTCTCTAAATTATGATCTTGTTATTTGCTGCGGATTGGCTTCCATCCCGGGGGAATTTCAAAAGCTTGGTGCAGACGCTGGCCCCTGCTGGCCAGTGTGATGGCCTGCGCAGCGTAACATGGCAGAGGAGGGCCTCAGGTGATTGTCCCGTCTCTCCCAGGCATCGCTGCTCTATATCCAGAGACAAATTGCAGCTGTACTAGAAGCAGGATAAGTAAATAACTATAAATAATAGGATTTATTAATAATACATAATATGTAAGTGACAATTTCCCCACCCCTGGAGCTTTCCAGCCTGTTTGGGGTGACACTCCTACTGACACCAGCTGAGCTTTCAGGCCTAATTTGGACTTAACAAAGGTGGATCACACAGAGCAGAACTTGCAAGTAAACCCAGCTCCATAACTGCTGCCCCACCTGCTGTTCGGAGTTAAAAATGGGATTTAAACACGTGCTGTGGGCAGAAGGGAAAGAGAGGCTTCAGAAAACCACGGTGGGCAGGATGATCACACCCTGCTAGTCACTCATTCTGGGTAAAAGCAGTGGGAGCCGGCAGAGCACAGACAGTCCACAGGTTAGGAACGCGATCCGCTCCCTGAGTAAGTCGGATCAGGTACATATGCTTCTTATTTAGCATCAGTTAGTCAGTATTGTCTTAGTATATACAGTAACCCTGTCACACGTGTATTGTCTTAGTGGTGCTCCCAGCGTGTACAGCAGTAACTTTGTAGGGGCATACTTTAGTCTAGATGGTTTGTATATTATATATTAAGGTCCTGAAAGAAAACGACAATGTGATTTGAAATGCAAAGGGTATGGTACAGTACTATCTGTTTAGAAATTAGTAATAAATAGACTTCCTATGTTATTGTTCAAGCTTGCACTCTGTTATGGGTTAAGGTTGGGGGATCCAAGTATTATTAGTAAATTTTCATCCTTGCGAATGAGGGCATATATTCTGCCTCTCGATGCATATAAAACACTAAAGAAACACTGCCAAATACAATAAAACAGTCTATGGCAGTCTGTTTGTAAGTACGAGTTGTGACATAAGTCGGACATTCTTAACCGGGAGCAGCTTATAAGCAATGAGACGTGCGTTAAGTCAGCCAGTGAGTGTGTGGCAATTCCACCCCATGGTGGGTTTGGAAGGCTCATCTCTGCTGTGTCTGGGAACGGTTATATTGGGCAAAGCTATTACACAATACCACTGAGAATACCGCAATTTTTCACATTTTGGTCAGTGGGGCAGCCAGGAACAGCCAGGGGCCACGCCACTTCCTAATCAATAAGGTGATGGCCATGAAGACTTGGAATTCACAGTCATCCCCCTGACCTCCTCCAGGCTTCTCCCAAAGCTTCGCCAGCCCTAGAATCAATACAGTAATTGAAATGCTAGCCAACAGTAAATCTGCCCTCAACGATCTAAGTCCGCGGAGGACAATAAAGAATCGAGCACAGAACCAGAAGAAAAGGATCCTCTCTTTACACAATATTTCAGAAAGAGGATCTAAGTGGACCCAGTGTGTGGTTTCCCTCGGAACGGAGGGAAAGAGGTTAATTTCTCAGGTTGCCCTGACGTGATTTCAGCCAAAGGATAAACATGTTGCTGGTGTGTGTT
The DNA here is from genome assembly GCA_026780765.1 of Petrocephalus schoutedeni. Classification (NCBI taxonomy): domain Eukaryota; kingdom Metazoa; phylum Chordata; class Actinopteri; order Osteoglossiformes; family Mormyridae; genus Petrocephalus; species Petrocephalus schoutedeni. Next base: position 1,181,731 of record JAODKL010000109.1, read on the forward strand.
TCTTACATGTTTCGTTTCTTTATGTTTGTGCTATATATATATATATATATATATATATATATAACAGCAGAAGCAGACAATGTAAACACAAGTGAAAAACAGCAAGATTAATGGCAAAGGTCTAAGGGTAGAGGTGGCACTTCAGAATGTGTTTCAGCACACAATGATCAGAGATGGTAACATGAGACGTGTCTGGCATTTACTCTATAAATTGGTAATTGTCCCATTCCTCAAATGTGACGGAACCCACAAAGACCATGTGAACTTTGGTAAAAGACGCTCGATTGTCAGTTGGCAGTCAGGGTGAAGAGTTCTACTCAGGGATAAAGAAGGTTCTGGAAGTCTGTTTTATACTATCAATGGACCCGTTACAAAGGGGATGATACTGAAAACACAACCTGTGGCTTCATGATCCACCAGCACAGCATGATTGTCCTGATAGGCAGTATTTTTTCCAGGAACTTGTCTGAGGGTGATAAACCTGTTGGCGAATCCAGCCCGGCTTCCTGCCGCGCATGTCCACCAATTACTCTGTGTGGAAAGGGGCCTCCTGCTCGCTGTGACCGGCCAGCCATGACTCGCTGTGTGATTTGTCCAAGGCGGACATGCATCTCCTACCAGGAGCTGCCGTGTTTATGTCTCCAGGTTGGGGGCCAGAGTGCAGCCACACCCACTCAAGGAAGGAAGATCAGCACTTGGCCAAGGTAAGCCCTACCCCTTCCATTTCCATGGCAACAGGGCTGTCAGAAAGGCTGATATGCAGTAGACATCCTGAGATACCCTAAACAGCAGTATCAGCACCAAAGCCTTAGCTGCATTATGATACAAAAGCAAGCTTACAGACAAAAGATTCTTGGCACACAGTACCAGGAGAGGGCACTGCAGTTAAGGAACTGAAGTTAAACAAACAAAAGTCTGCTAATTAAGGGGCCAAACAGCTGAGCCCCTTGACCGAAACACTTATCATCAATACCCTCTGTGGTGTATTCAGCTTTCAGCCTGGAAAAAAAAAACCCTTTCGTTTATCATGACATTTTCCGCTCTTCCCAAGGCACTACACCAGTTATCACCTTTCTCCTCAAACCCGGGGAAGCTGAAGCCCCCGTTCCGGGGTGAGGCGAGCCAGAAGTGGCCCGTCACTCTTGCTCTCTGCCACTTACAGCCCCTCCCGAGCTCCGAGACACAGACAGAAGTGGAGGCAGAGAGAGAGAGAGAGAGAGAGAGCGCGAGAGAGAGCGTTTTAATTAAAGTAGGTGCTTCCTCCAGCGCCGGCCGCCATTGGAAAAGCCATTCCCTGCAGACCAGCTGCTATTTACTGCGAATCTGTTGACTTAATATGAAGACCCACGAAATATAAGGTTCACAGACGGGCAAATCCTGAGGACAGCGGATTAGAGGGAGAGGCCAGATCCACACGCTTCTGCTCATGGAGTTTATTACCTTCACCCACCCCCCACCCACCCAGCCCCCTCACCCGCAGCCAGGCTCATGGCCTGCCCTTCACATGGTGCTGGGAATCCATGCCGAAGCCCGGTGTCTCCTGGGTCCCTCTGCCCTGCAGCTCTCTCTCTCTCACACACACACACACACAGGCTGTAGACGGCTACAGTCATGGAGGCGTAGTGATGGCCGCATCGCATGTCCAGAAGCCATGGTGGCATTGAAACATGGGCCACAAGCTTCCCCTATCCCCGCTGCATCAGTCTCAGACACCCAGCCACAGAAACAGTGAAAAGAAAGCATAAAAAAAAAGTGACGTCTGAAGACTGACGGCTGACGAGCAAACAGGAAACGTAAATAGAGGGTGTCTCAGCACCGCCGTCTGGCTCGCCGGAGGAGGCAGATGGAGAGGCTGGCACGTGCACGGACCCCCCGACCCCGTGACCCCAGTGGAGCAGGAAGTGCACGTTCTTGGCAGTTTTGGCGAGGGACGGCCTCTTGCTCTTTCCTGGTGGCACTCTCTGCTATCTATTAGGCTGCTAAGGGCATTTATCAGCGGCAGAGCTTAGAGCTGAGTGTGTTTTTAACACATTTCGTTGAGAGATAAGGGATAATAACACTGACCTTCACACTCACAGCGCGCTTGCAAACAGTGCATTGGGAACATAGCAACCCACACCCCCCCCTAACCCACACCACAGCTGAAAGGCCACCTGTGGGTGGCGATGGTGCATTAACTAGTCCCAGGTCACAGATGCATTACCTACTTGTTTTGATAACACCCCCTGCCTCCCCCCAATAATGGTGATCTCTTTGACCCTTTTAATGCTTTTTGATGTTCCTCCTCAACACGGACTTCTGAGGACAGGTACAGGGTACGAAGGTGGCCCCCCTGGCTTGGCCGCACCGCAGACAGCTCGCGGGATGAACAGATGGGAGCAGCGAGGATGTCGCTTTGTTTGCGGATATTCAGAGCTAGGCGGTGTGCGTGGGTGTGGCGTGCTGCTCGCTCTCCGACGGCAGGGGGCAGGGCCTGACTGACAACCATCAACTGAGCAACAGCAAATCACGGTGCTGTACATGCTGCACAAGGGAGCCGGGTGGCATGCTAAATAAATGACTGATATGCAGTGGACAGCGGATTGGGGGAGGGAGGTTCACTGGGAAGCATCAAGTGTGGGGATCCAGCAGTCGGCTTAACCCAGTACCGTGCTTGGCTGTTGAGGCGGGGGATGGTTAACAGCTGGTAGAGCGTGGCAACCCTGCCCACCATGCACCCGCAGTCTCGCATCTGCCAGTGCTGTTGGAGAAAAGCAACGGGAGTGATGATGCCACCCCTACCCCGCAGAGAGATCAGAGGCTTCCCTGGAGGGAGGGGGGGTCCAGACCACCCATCGATGCCCTTGCCATGCCACCCCCCATGAGAGATCGGGAATAGGGCGATGATGCATAGTAACCGAGAGACTAATTTGATTTACGACGTCGGGTTCTGCGGCAGTTCTGGGAACACCTGGCCTGCGGATGCGGGGGCCACGTGACCCGAGGTGTCTGCCAGGCCGTGACTCAGCGGCAGCGCTTTAACTGCGGGTTAATGACGGGAGCGGACCGGCAGCACCGGCCTGGCGGAGTTAGCCCAGCCGGGCCTCACCAGAGCATACTGAGCTGGGCCCATTACCTGCATGGTGTGTGACGCGAACGCTGGACCTGGGGACGAAGATGGGGCCAGGTTGCTGCCCTGGGGGGAGGGGGGGGGGAGACCGGCCAGGAGAGCCCATCCCAAATAGCCCGCCACTGAGCTGTCCCATTAGGTCCCTAATGACAACTCCACACACCTCTCCTGCAGCGTGGGGGGTTAGAGGAGAAGACGTTTCTCCCCATTGCTGTGTTCTCTGCCTCCATTTGCTGAATGTCCCTCCCCCGGGGCATCTACCTAACAGCAGGGGAGGGTCAGTGTTCCTGCGAATATCAGCGGCCAGTGATAAAAATAAAAATAAACCCAACCCCGAAGCATGAGCGCAACAGAACACTGAACCCACATCTACACAATCGTGCAGAAAATAACAGAAGATGATGGCGCTGTCTTCCATGGGCGTTCCGGAATGCGAGAACGGGCAGCCGCACACGCTTCCAGTTTGGTGATCCATGCCTGGTCAGCCTCCAAGGAGATTCTACCTGTGGATCTTAATGGCCAGACAATTGTAGCAAGCAGAGTGTTAGGGGGGCTGCTCTCCTCCAATGGCACAAAGTCAGCCTTAATGGTTTGCACATCACATGCATGGTATGTAGTTACGTTAGCATTTAGCACTTTAGCTATGAGCCATGTAGCAACAGAGCAGCCAATACCAGGGGGACCGTGGAGCCTGTTTTCCATGCCTGGTTTAATCCTACACAGTGCCACCTCAAACCAGAGGCCCGGGGGACCGGTCGCCACTGAGGGAAGATGTCTGGCAGAGCGGATCTAAAAGCTGGCTGAATGTCAGCAGATTCAAGAGGAACAAAAGCTCCCACCCACACCTCCTTTATGTCCCAGTCTCTTTGCTGGTGGTGGAGGGGGGGTAACGAAGCCTCAGCAAAACCTAATTTATATGTAAATGCCACAGCCGGCGAACATGGGTTTCTGACGTTTGTGATGAGGGGGATTGTGAATCAGCGGCGAGCCTGATCAGCAGAACAGCGCGGAGGTCAGTCAGACGGCATGCAGCTGCCGACTGTCTCAGGGCCAACCCCGCATGCCACTCATTCCTGGCATTTCAAAGCAGAAGAAATGAGGGCAGATAGACTTGGGGGGGGGGGTCATTAAGGAGCTTGCAGAGCCATAGCACCCAAATGGCAGCCAGATGCCCCATGTAGCGGTGCCGTCCGATGCAGGGTTGGACGTCAGCTGTGCGGCAGCAGGATGACCGCCAAAGAGGATGCGAGGGTAAGGAGAGTGAGAGTGACAGCAGCCGCGGAGGTGGCCGGGGCCGTCGGGCCCTGCAGCGGGAGCGCTATCATTCCGAACCGCGCTCCACTTTTTGGTGGGACATCTTAAAGTGAAACTCTGAAACTGGAAAATGTTTTATTCAAACCCTCAGATACCCGGATAATTTAGATTGTGGAATAAAATTTAATATTTCATAGTTTATATTAACATCTCCTGCTAAGCATCCCTTCTGAGAAATAGAAATCCGTGTTGAGCCATCTCTGGGTGTCTCTAGATTTTACCGGAGAAACCTCTGCGTGCTGTGTGCATCCGTGTTGCACATAATAAAAATTCAAAAGGCCCACCCATCCCCTTCCATCCCAGGCAGGGTATATTTTCAGCCCCAGGCTAAGAGCAACATCGTGAACGTGCTTGGCATACGCGTCAGGGGTGAGTACCTCCAACTCGAGAGGCAGACAAGAAATACAACGATGAGGACAAAAAAAAACCTTTTAATTACCGTCAGGCGACCATTAATCACGCTACTCGCTGCTCTGGCTGTCGGATGGATTAATTATTTCCATTCAACTCCGTCGAGCTTGCGGCCACAGGAACGGGCTTGAAGACACCAAGATGAGCCCTTCACTTCTGGAGGTAACAGAGAGGAGAGCCGACGACCCTCAGGAATGGCCCTCCTCTCAGGAGTTCTGAGATGGTCATTACCCACAAGCCCAGCAGAGCCAGCAGCCGGACATCTTTCACACTTTCGACTTGATGCCGGGCATGAAGCCAGGAGTCAAACTTCTCCACAAGCCTCAGACAACAGAGAACTCCTCAGCCCCAGGAGCTTTTCCTGTGGGGGCGAAGTGCTTCTTTAAGATCAAAAGTCACCCGCAGGAAGCTTCTGCCAGAGGCAGCAGCCAGAAATACGTGATTTGTACATGGAGGCATTCGATCGCCTTGTTATTTTACCTATAAATCTCATTTCAGTGTGATTTTATGAAAGAGGCACTAACTTTCCCCGAAGCTCTATGAAACATGTCGCACATATTTTTGCACATGAATCTACACCAACCCGCCGAGGGCGACAATTTTCACAACAATCAATGTAGACCGGGAGAACCAAAGCTGCAGTTCCAAACCCTGAGACTGGTTGGGTCTCAGCACCTAGGACGTCCCGCTGGCTGAGGGCGGGAGCGGTGGGAAAAGGTGATGGGGCCCTAACACACGGGCCACAACAAAAGGATTCCTGAGCACTGTGTGGGAGCATGTGGCCGGAGGGCTCGGGCTGAGAGGATTCCTGCATGATTACCCTACGCTTGTTTTCATGGGCTGTCAGGCTGTCTGTCTGGCTGCCTTTGGCATTTCGCGATTGGCACTTTTCTTCAGAGAGCCGAAGACAGCCCCCCCCCCACCTGGAAAATGGCAACACCTCCCCAGGGGAAAATAACACCACATTAATTAACGTGTATACCTTATGTACCATTTCATAAACCGTCTGCCACACTGAACTAGAGTCAGAAGACAGAGAAGGGGGCAGGAGATAAGAGTCCAGTAGCAAAGAATAGAAGAATAGAGTCAGATGGCAGAGAATCTGAGGATTAGAGGCAGGCAGCAGAGAAGCTGAGGATTAGAGTCAGATGACAGAGAAGCAGAGGAATATTGTCAGACATCAGTGTATATAAGAACTAGAGTCAGGTGATGAAGATGCAGAGGATTAGAGTCATACGACAGAGAAGATGAGGAATATAGTCAGACAGCAATGAAGCTGAGGATTAGAGGCAGGCAGCAGAGAAGCTGAAGATTAGTGTCAGCAGGCAGAAATGCTAAGGATTAGAATCAGACAGCAGAGTGGCAAAGGATTAGAGTCAGATGACAGAAGCAGAGGAGTATAATAAGACAGCAGCAAATCTAAGAATCAGAGTCAGATAATGAAGATGAAGTGAATTAGAGTCATATGACAGAGAAGCTGAGGAATATAGTCAGACAGCAGTAAAGCTGAGGATTAGAGTCAGGTGACAGAGAAGCACATGTTTAGAGTCAGAAGGCAGAGAAGCAGAGGTTTAGAGTCAGATGACAGAGAAGCAGAGTACTGGAGTCACATGGCAGAGAAGCTGAGGATTATTGACAGGATAGCACAGGAGAAGAGTTAGGCATCAGAGGTGGGGCGAAGACAGGCTCCCTGGAGAGGTGGCCCTGGACGCTCTCAGGTAATCACTATCTGCTGACTGAACACCCCTTCCATCAAAGCATTCAAGCTGTATCTATTTCCCATCATCCACCAGGCTGACTGTGGAACACAAGGGGCACAAAAAGCAGGAACTCAATTTCATGATTCTAAGCTGATCTGGGATTCAATGCACTATCTAACTACCTTTACCTCGCCCCTCACGACCTCCACCCTCTCTAGCTAACATCTCTCTGTAATAACTACCGCCCCCATGACACAACTGGACCCCTCCTTTGGGAACCAGCGCTGAAAACCATTTGGTAAAAAAAAACTCCACTCAGTGAGCACCGGGGGAGCTTTTCAGAGCATATAAGTAATGCCGCTCTGAGACGCAGAACACAAACAGTGTCAGATCAGTGGCGGGAACTCATATGGACATGTGGCGGCTGGCCTGTCCCCAAAATCTGGGGGAATAGGCTCAAGACAAAAACCTCCAAGATTTCAAGAGCCTGAGGTTTATTGACCTCCCAAGATGGGTAGAGTAGATAAATCTGTAGGTAAACTGATAAATGCATACACCGAAAAATGGTATTAAACATTCTCTCTGCAACCTTTCAGTGTTCACACATTACAAACTGAATGCAATTTAAAGTATTTAAGTCAAAATCCACAAAGTGTTTCCTATGCAAACATATGGCCAATGTAAGGCATTAAGATAATGAACGCAAAACCCATTAATAGGTCAAAGGTTAAGCATCCTGGCTCAAAAGACCAAGAAAGAGATCAATGGGGCACTCTCTCTACACACCTGGGCATCAGGCCACAAGGTTTCTGTTCATTTATACCTTGAGCAAGGCGTTCACCTCTAGCCTCACTACAAGGAACGCTCGTTTTAAGCTACGAGTCTCTCTGGACAAAACGGTCCATTGAGCAAATCAAGCAATTCTGCCTACATAATAAACTTGGGAGCAGACAGTCCTGCATTTCCTCCAGCACGACAGTAACCAGGATTCCGCCGCACATCTCTGGGCGGAATGCAAGCCGCAAGGAGCGGAAAAAGGCTGAGGAATTCCTCTCGGAAATTCAATTTCCCCCCCTTCCCGCTATTTCAATAGCCCGGCACATAACTCATAAACGCTGGCAGGAGGCGAGCCTTCCTGGCCCCCCAGAAAATAAGAGGAAACAGCTAAGGACAGACAGGCAGGAATATTCATGAAATGATTCCTCACACCGCAGGCTGAATGAGCTGATTGATGGTGACTCCAGTTGTCTCCAAATCCCAGGCCTTTCCTGGCCCACTCTGGAGTCACCGTGGCCCAACATTAAGTCATGTTGGCCTGGTGTCAGATTACCTCATTTTGACCATAAATCAACATATGAAATCGTACGTCCTAAACTGACACTCGATTGGAATTAGCTGGATGGAGCAAAGACAGGTCAATGTTGGGCTAATACAGGTTTAATATAAAACCAACACCATGATTAATCATCCTTCCAAGCACACAGCCTTTGTATGATCACTGTGTAATCTTTGCATAATCCCTGCTACGTTCTGAGGAAACGAAGACCCAGCAAATTGCTTAGCAAGAATAAAACGTCACAGAAGGCTTCTGTCCACAAACCGCAGCAATGTCCCTGAAACACAGACCCAAGGCCACGGCATCTACCTGAGGAGCCACTGAGGGGTGCAGCCAAAACCAACTCCATAGCCGGAAGAGGCCTCTGTGATCCCAGTTTCACACACCAGGGAGACACAATGTTTCAATGGCTTCTTAGTTTCAGTTACCAAAGCAAGCACCTACTAAGAGGAACTTAGAAAGCTAATAATGCTCAGCAAAGCACAAGGAGTGATCAAAGAAAACTATGTGTTTATTTGTGTCTGAGCCTATGTAGCTCTAGAGCGGAGATTATAAAGTAACTCTAAGGCTGGATCATTTTCACCAAACACACCCAGTGGCAGAAGTAAGTGAGGCCAAAATGGGCCGGGATCCCATGGCTGGACCGAGCCCAGCACTGTGTACATTCCATAGACGTGCTGCACAGCAGAGGGCGGCTTGTAGGCGGCCAGCGGCGGTCAGGATCGAATGCGCCATGTGCCGAGTCAGCCTGCGGTTTGCGCCCCCCCTGCAGAGGGCAGCCTGCATGGCACATAACCATAGTGATGTGCTAAAATGCAGTGCTGTGGAGCCTTTGGCGGAGGTTGGGGATGTGGGTGGTGGTGGGGAGGGGGGTTGGTTCTAGACTGAAGAAAGAGGAGCAAGAAGAATGCAGTGGCGTCTGCTTGAGGACGCCATCTGCGCCCAGACTCCGGCTCGACTGTCCACGCCGGAGGGACTCTTCGGACTTTTCCGCCTGTAATTCCAATGTCATTAAAATGAGCGGGCCGCGTTAACGAGCCGGTCCCCAAGGGCTGGCTGGTTCAGCAACACACTCGGCAGCTATGCCAGGGAAAAAAAAAAAAAACATGCGATCGATTCATTTTCCCCCACAGTAAGCATTTACGAAAGCGTTTGAAAAGATTCGGATCGATCCCGTCTGGGTTGGCAAGTGACTAAAAGCAAGATGGCACTGACTGTCCTGCAGGGGGCACTCTCTCTGTACAGGGAGCCCACCAGCCAGAGTGTGAGAAACCAACTGTGTGAAGACTGTGCAGCCCAGGTGTGAGAAGGGTGGGTCACATACCTTCTGAAAAGCTCGATTTCACCCACCACTGTCCCACTGGACCGACCTGTCTCACTGCTGTCAAGTCAACGCCATGGCAACTAGCATCCCATGTTACCACAGGTAGCTGATGCTCTGAGCCTGGGGGGGGGGGATGGTACCCCTGATCTGGGCTCCATTTGCTTTCATGATGCAGGGGTCACATCAGCTGTCAAAGATGATGTGTGGGGGAGCAGACGGTAACGTCGATGTCACTAACAGAACATTCCGGCAAGGCTCCGCCAATCTCGCTCAGTGATATCGGCATGGCGGACGGCCCCACTATTAACGCTGTCTGTAACACGATGAGCCTTTCTATAGTCCGGTTCTCACTAAACGAGGAGGAAACTGGAAGATAAACATCAGCATGGACTCCAGTAGCTGATACCAGCTGCTATTTGCAGGAAGCTAATGCAAACCCCCCCCCCCCAAACATCACCCCACCCACCCGGCCCATGGAAATCAGCATCTGAATCATGCTGGGGGGCATGAAAGCATTTTTAATAGACTCCTTCAGCTGCCGGTGGCCTTTAAAAGGCTCTGCGTTTCGACAGGGGAACATGTCAAAACATGGAAAAAAAACAGCGTATCAAACCCAAAAGAAAAAACACTCTGGCTGCTTAAAAAGGAAAAAAAAACAGTTGGGAAAAAAGCTTTTACAGCAAATTAAAGAAATAGTGGAGCCTTCAGCATGTTTGGATGCCTGCACAGAATGTTCCGGCACGCTGGCTCGCAGGACGGCAGGCTGCCAGCGACCGGGCCCCCGGACGGCCGCTATTTCTGCTGCGACTGCAGCAGCACTGCATCCCGGGCCCCGACCGCAGATTAGCGCCCGTCACGGGCCCCGTCGCTTTGGGGCCTCCACAAACAATTAAAAAATGAGGGGCGGGGGCTTAGCGGCACGCCGCGGACATACTTACTGAGCAAGATGCCTGGGATTCATTCATGGCAAATACGCCACTGGTTTGAGTGCCCTGGGCTACGGCTCTGACCATACATCTGACGAGGGGTTTTCAGTTTAACTGGGTCAGGGGAGAACTCACTGCTCTGAACAGAGCAACATGCTCTTGTACAATGTACATTTTAGTATATATATACACGTTTTTTTATTTAGAAGACGCTTTTATCCAAAATGACATCCATCTGAGATGCTCAAGGTCCCAACGGCGAGTGACTGTCTGATCACAGGCACAGCGTCCTAACCCGTTGGGCCACATGCCACCACACACAGCCCATACACTATAGGCGTGTTTCGCTATAGATGCCGCTGTCTAGGTTTACACCCAGCAGCCTCTCTGTCAAACCTCAGCTTTCTGCTGTTCCCGCGACTGAATGATCGCAGGGACCTGCCCTATCATCCCCTTCTTCTTTGTTCTGGCCTTATAAGCAGAATATAGAAGCAGGCAGGTACATCAACGAGAGGCCAACAGCTTGGCTAGCTCATAATCGCACATGGCAACTCCCATGGTTAAATGCCATTCCCAGACTTTCTGTCAGTGCAACTGCACAAACGATTCCGGCAGTAACAGCAAACAAAGCTCAGACAGTGACCAGGGTTCACCAGTCGGGGCACCAGACATGCCCAGCGTTTGACGCCCCAGACAAACATTAAACGAGCTGGACTGAGCACCAGGCACAGGGGAGGCTGTGTGAACACGCGTGTGGGAGGCAGACTAATGCACCGTGTGTGCCAGTGGCAGGGGTGGCCCCAGACAGCATCCCTGTATGATGTGTGTCACGGCTGCTAGCGGGCCCCGGGAACCCCCACGTGGCTCGGGCAGCCTCTCAGCCGGTTACGCCATAGCTGGGCTGCTTAGCCAGAAAAGCCGCTAAATCCCCCGCTCCCTGCATTAATTATGCACTCCAGTTCAAAAGGATGGGGCTTGAGTGCCATGAGGAGCGTGCTCACACAGGAGCTGCTGGCCAGCCGCCGTTAATTAGGAGGCCTGTCGCACTCACCACCCCATATACTGTATATTCAATACAGCAGCTTTGGCACTGTGATTACATTTGGAAAAACCAGGTCAGGTGACCTTTGAGGGCGCTCTCCAGGGACATGTATCATCGGACCAGGAGCAGCCTGCAAATGTGTTCAGAATCAGAGGAAATCCAAAGCAATGATCACAAACCCTCAATGCTGAGATTTCCTCTGCAGTTTGTCGAGATGGTTTCCTCCCTCAGTCCAATCTGCCACCATAAATACCCGGTACCCCATACAGCCACGACCTTGTACTAGACAAGCAGTTATGGAAGATGGACAATGAAAGTGAGGGTTCCCGGCTGAATATGAGGCCACAAATAAAAGAAGTGCTTTTGCATTTCAGGTTCAAGATGGTATCGAGAACCATAACCAGGAAAAAAAGGATTATAAAAGGAACAGAGGAAAAGTGTCTCTTCAGTGTCTGTGTTTCCCACAACATAAAAACATTTAAAAACTAGCTTTAATGAAAGTTGCCATTGACAAGGTGGAAAATACCTTTTTATGTGTCAAGGTCAAACCCAGGGGAGAAAAGCAGGAATAGCTGGACACAAATGGGATGGAAACAGGTGTGGATGCGGCTAGCCTTTGCGGGCTGTGTCAGTGTCAGGGTGACACAGGAAGTGTGGACACAGACAAGGGAGCCCCCTCAACATCAGCAAACACAGTCCCTCTGAGGTCTAGGTCAAGTCCTTGTGTTTGAGACATCCTCATTTCCGGATCTTTCTGCAGATTGTGTGTGGGCACACAGCTCTGAGCGTCTTTCTGGGTGTGTGTGTGTCACCCACGGGAGACAATGGAGAAGTGTCCCGCCCCCACAGACTCTAATGGGGTGCTTCAGTGGAGGGGGACGCCCTGCCAGACAAGCACTGATGGAATGTCCGCTCTCTCGATCAGTGTGTGTATGTATGACATTTGCAGTGAGTGAAGACAGTGGCCATCTTGGATGGTCTGGGGGGGAGGGTGGGTACTGGCGTGGACAGCAGTGTGACACTAAGCCCCAGAAACTACCAAACTAGGGGGAGTTTTTTAGGGAGGTACTTTTCCAATGTGCAGCTGCATCATAGAGTGTTTTCTGCATGCTTGGTTTTTTTTGCAGTCTGACTTTTACCACCCCCCATTCTGGAATAGAGAGTAATTTTAATTAAGCACCTTCAGGGATTGATGAATATTGTGCATATCCCCTGGATGAAACCCTCCCCTATATCACGGATGGCTGCAAACCTCATTAAAACTGGAACGAGTGTGTGTGTGCGCGCGCGCATGCACATGTGTGTCTCTGTGGGGGCGTGGCCTGTGAGGGGTAGGCATGGCCTGCAAGGGGGCTCGGCCGCAGACACCTCAGACAAAGACGATTAGGGCTGCGTCTGGACACTGGGGAAGATGGCGGAAGACAAAAGTTTCAGTTTCGGGGGGACAAAGGAAAACAAGAAAGGAAAAGCTTCACTGAGCCTTTGAAGTTAATTCTGGAGAGTTTGGCCTGGATTTCTCTGTCCCTCCGGCTACACGGCTCTTCCCCCCGCTGCGCCGCCACGCTGCCTTTCATTATCCCTGGTTAAGGAAGGGAATAAAAAAAGCAGGCGGCCTGCTGTGTGAAGAAGGCCCTACCTGGCAACATGGCCGCTCATCCACAACTGGAGGCTCCCGCTATTGGTTTGCCTGCTGTCCCGCTACAAAGACACGATCGGCCGTAACAGATGGCAGAAAGCACACTGACGGCCTTTTTTGTGCAACGTAATAATGCTGGTGATATAATAAGAGGTCAATATTGCAATATATAACTATAATGTAGACTATTAATTAGCACAAAATGGTCTTGTTATTATTGAGAATCATCTTGAAAATCAAATTCAGTTAATAAACTTGGTTGAAAATATGGTGCAGAATCGCAATTAGAATTTCAATATAAGGAAGTAGAATTACAATGAGATTGATTTCACAGAAATCCATAGACATAGTAAAGGTGCAGCTGTAACAATACAGCCTAACATTTCAATATGAATTACCCCTCCCCCTACATCACGAATATTTACTGCAGCAAAAAGAACCCGTCAGCCATGCCCCCCCATTCCAGAAACTGACTAAAAATCTGTGCGTCAGTTATTTATGAAACAATTCCACATTTGATGCGTTGCCTGTAGGACTTATATTTTAACTGTCATTTTGTGTACCATGGTGGAAGAGCACTTCATACAGTCATACAAGTAAATTAAATGGCATTCGTATGTGATCACATTGAACTGCTTTGAACTGCAATTATTTACATTCTTCTTCATTCTGTCATTCTTCTTCTGTCATTCCAATTCAATATCCTACAAGGTGTGGCCAATTCAATTCAAATTCCAATCCATGAATGGAAAGGGGCACTATTAATAAATTCTGAACCTTCTGGTGTGTTATGTTATGAGCTGAGCAATCAAACTTGCTATATCGCATCCTTGTGCTCAGTCACATCCTTTGAACTGGGAATGTGAATCACCCCTGACGACCAGGAATGGAAGAGAATTGTGCAGTTCAACCAAAGACAGTGTTTGAGACAGCAATGTCCAAGAAGCCAAGTTGCTTGTCTAAAAGAACCCTTTGGACCCCAGTAATGAACAATTCATAAAGAAATATTGGCTGGCCTGGGGTGAAATAATGAGCCTCCATGGTCTGGTGCAGGATATGCAGAAAGGAAGAACACACTGGAATTCCCCCCTCAGTGCACTGAGTAGCTTCTGACAGCTCATTGCTTTTACACCACCACTGGATTCCTGCAGACTGTCAGTGATGTACATGGGTTTAGCAAGGCTGCTGTGTCCTGCATCTGTGCATGCACTGACCACATTTCTATTGCACCATACAACTACATACAATTTCCAGCAGGAGGGGATGCATGACACTAAAACTGGTTTGCATGCCGTTGCATCTGCACCTGTCAAAAAATGTTCTTGGCCTAAATGTCCAGGTGACATGCAATCATTAAGGACATTTTACAGACATGGGAGTACACATGATGCTTATATCTGGTCCAACTTTAGAGTGTCAGATGGCAAAGAATGGTGTGCTTGCTGGCTGCTGGTTATTGGGAGATATCAGGTACCCTCTTTACAAATACCTGCTGACTCCAGTGTTGAATCCCCAAACTGTGGCTGAGGAGAGGTATAACATCGCACACCAAAGAACACACACTGCTGTAGAGCGTGATTTGGGCATGTGAAAGATGTGATTCTGGTGCCCACACAAGTCTCTGAGAGCACTCAGATTAAGATTCGGGCTGCAACAACGAATCGATAAAATTAACAAAAATCGATTGGCAACGAATTGAACTGTTGAATCGTTATGTCGTGCTATTAGTGCGCAACTCACAATGTCGCGGAGAAGTTAACTTCACCTGCAGATGGAGCTGAACGGAGCGCGGCCAAAGGCATGGTGGAGGAAGAGCGGAGGCGATATTTTCCAAATAAAATTAAAGAGACGGAGAAAACGGTTCGACCAAAGTCATCAAAAGTGTCGGAGCACTTGACATTACAAAAATGTGAAAAATGGTGTATGAGATTATATCAGTTTAATTTTGTTTTTGTATAGCACTTAGTCAGTTTAAGCTATGCTTAATGTGCTGCATAAATAAACTTTGACATAAGGTCAGATTCTGCAATGTGACGGAGTAGCCCATCATGAGCGGTGTGCGCAGTCACGCTCGCACACACTTGCACACGATCGCACATACAGGCTCACATGATCGAACATACACACGCACCCGTGCAAAACAAAACCAATTCCCCAATCTCTGTTTGCCCTGTTCTTATTTCAACGGTGAGATGCCATGTTAGGCAGCCAAGGGTGCACACTTGCCTGCCCAGACAGTCCCATCTTTCACCATGTGAGTGAGTTTGAGTGGTGTTACTTCCTTTTCCTATTGCTGCTCGCCACTGTTTTTTTTACAAGGAAGCAACATCCCATTTTGAGTCCATTTTTCAACAAATAGGTTAATTTTTTATTTGTTTATATTTTCTTATATTTGCATATCACATATTTCACCACTGAAATACTTTCTGAATACTTGACTTTCACGTAGACCTCACTTGTTCTTTACTTACGTCGTTCATTATCTTGTTCGTCATTCGCTAAGATCGATGGCTTTCTGGAAAGCCACCCCAGATCTGCTGTCTGATGGAAATGCAAGCGGATTCCCAGACACGAGGCACTGGCATGGAAACAGCTTTTTATCCTGACGGCACATACTTGTTCCGCATTCCTGCTGTCAACTAATCCTAATTTTCCAGTCTTGTGTCAGGAAGCCGGCAGGAAGATTGGAATTCTGTTGCCATTAAAAAAATAAATAAATCAATACGGTTCTGCGGTAATTGGTCTGAGGAGTGCGTACAGGAGCAGCATGCGGCTGCTTGATCAGACTAGCTCTCTGGAAGCTTCTTTTGGAAACGTTGCCTTGGCGTGCTGCGCATGGGCATACGTGAGAGGGTGGGGCATGCACACAGATGCACATGTAGATTAGTGTTAGCTACTCGCTCGACGGGATTCATGTGAGCTAATCTGTCCTTTGAAGGCAAATATAACCCCCCTAGAAGAAAACAAACCTAACCCCAGGCAAGAGCAAAACCATTTCCTAGCAAGCCATTGGTTTAGACAATGAGGATGTTGACGAGAATAGAAAAGGATTGTAGGGCTAAGCATAGCAGCAGGGAGGATTACATGGCTCCTTCATAAAAGGCAAGATTATTATTCCTAACCAGGTTAGTAGCTTCAATGTTTCACTAGGTCTGAAAACCCCTGCGTCGCCAACAATCCCAAGAAGATTCAGTTTTCATTCATTACCCAAGTCCTCAGGCACCTATGGGGAAGAACTCGGCATCGATCTTCAGTTTGAAAATTCAGGACATCGATGACAGAAGGGGACACCTCCCAGTACAATGACATCACTCCATAACCTCAAGATAGCTTACCACATGGCTGAGATCCAAAAAAACGCTGCAGGATAGCCTGCCACGGAAACCACAGACTTTAATACCCTCGAGAGAGACAATATGGCCATCATTTACATATTTGGCAGACTATTTTATCCAAAGTGACATGCAATTAAGAAAGCAGGGTCAGCCAGTCCCTGGAGCAATTGAGGTTAAAGGCCTTGCTCAAGAGTCAACCATGGGATTTGAACCTACAACCTTCCACTCACTAGCATACTGTACCAACCTGTCTTCTTAAGACACGTCAATGAAAGTTTTCATTCATTTCAGGCAGACAATTTCTGCATTGAGTATGACCCCTGCGGATAGTTTGGGGTGAATGAAAGTGGGGCCACAGGGACTGTGAAAGCTGATTGGCCCCCGTAGTGCTCTCTCGTTGGTTAATGATAAGTTTGGCCCGTCTGTATGAATTATGGCCCCTCTTGTGCCCCCCCCAAAGAATTACCCCAGGGTTTGCTCTCACTCGGCCAACTCAGGTGGACTTGCTGGTCAGTCTGTCTTTAGAACTGCACTTAAAGTCACATCAGATACATATATATTTATATATATATATATATATATATATCAGTGTTTTCTGAGGGCAGAAAATTCAAGGGGAGGGGGGGAGTCCTGCTAACCGCCACAATGCTGCCACAGGCCTCGGCATGCAGCCCGCCGCGCAGCCCGGCGAGGTCAGGGCAACCCGGCCCACGTCCCCATTAAGCTCCTATTAGCCTTTATCGTCACACGCTAAATTTGTAATTCCAGTGATCATTTACCACATGCTGCAGAAACGATGTGGCGGGGTTTTTTTTTTGCCCAAAAAAATTTTATAGCAAATGGGAGGGCACAGCCCAAGTGGGGGTATCGATCTTCACATCGATCCCTCACATGTGCCGTTTTAAATTATGCCTTAATTAAAGCTTCATTGACCAATCTGTACAGTCGGCCCGTCAACTGTTCCCTCTGTCCAATCAGATGTGGCCCCTGCTCCAGTGCTTGCGAATCAGAAATCTTTAGTGCTGGATAATACACAGGGGCTGCTCGAGGCAAAACAAAAAACGCTCAATAACGCTCAGCCTCCACCCCCACCCCACTACTATCATCCTGGAGGTGCTTCCTAGCCAAGTAATAATGTTCGGGTAACATTATAGTCACTGCGAACATCGACTGCAAACAACACAGAACTGTTATTAATAAAGAGAGAGAGATTTATTGCATTTTACTTATGTGTCAAACGAGGCGCAGAACTGTTGCCAAGCTGATCTAGGGACTAATAAATGAAAGGGATTTATAGAAGGAGGTTAGGGCCTAATGCATTTTGAAACGGCTCCGTCCTCAGACCGGCCTTGAGGTCATTCAGGAGAGGTCTTTCACAGCGATTCGCTCCGCGGCGGTGAAAAGATGCATTAGTCTAAGACAGCTTCCAGATTCACAAGACGAGCCCGCCCACGCTCCCGGTGACCGTGTTAACAGGAGGATGGTAGGAAAAAAAGAGGGGAAAAGCTGCGAGTAACCAGGTGAAATCCCTCTTTTTGCTCTTCAGCCCTGAGAAAGCCAGCCTTCCTCACCGCCATCTACGACCCAGGGAAACACTAGGCCCAAACGCCCGTCAGATGTGGTAACTAGGTAATGCACATGGGGGGGGCTCGTCGGGTTCTACTGTCGCTGTGATGACATTGTGCGGCCACCTCTCGGCGATGGGACACCGTCACAGCCCCAGCGGCAAGCGAAACATCTCCTCTGCCTCCGTGTTTGTTAAAAAGCGAACGACACCCCTCTGGGAGCGTGACGGGTAACAAGGCCGCATCCGCCATTAAAGATTAACCACACGGCACGCAACAGATAAAAAGCTGTCGGAAGGATGAAAGGAGAATCTCTGCCACAGTAATGATCCCAAATGAAATGAGCGTAATCGGCACCCAAAATAGACCGAGAATCGCAAAGCCGAAAGCACAGAGCGAATTCAGCTCACACTATTATACATCTGGATGGGTTCACTGGGAATAACTCTGAGAATATGTCAGAAATGGCACCATGTCCCGATAGATGCAGGGAGCGTTTATTCATTGAGTGACTTAACACAGATATCTGTGTTCCCCCCACAAGCACATGCACATGTGCCCCATTCTCACAATAATGGCTACCTGGGGCCTGCTCTCTCACATGAGTGGCTCAGAAAATCTGGGTGGAAGTTGTCCCGCTTTTTGCCTCTGGGGAGCATCTGGTCAGACGTGTGAGGGAAGGGCCGGCAGAAGGTGCAGAACTGGCAGGGGCTTCCGTGAGATCCACAGGGCTAATGGGGTGAGTTTGGGATTGGATTTATCCACTCCCTCCACATTTCGGACTTCTGCTCCTCCGGCTTTGTTTTGCCTTGACGGTTCCATGAGTAGGGGCTCAGCGGGCTTTATGGAGCAGATGGAGAACCAGGCCGACGTGCAACTGAAATGTGAGCTGGTAAACTGGCCAAAAAGTCCTGTCCGCTGCTCCACCAGGACCGGGAGACTGTGATCAGTATGGGGGCAGGGGGTTCTGCGCACTTAATGATTCTGCCTGTCCTCCTTCGTGTTGTGGGGGCAGAGGCCGTCGTACCCCAAGCATCTTCAGGACCACAAGGTCCCTGACCTTTTCGCAAACAAGCCAGGTGTGAGGGAGGGTGCCTAGCCACTCCAGAAACCCCGTTAAAAAAAACCTCAAACACGCACACACACACACACGCGCGCACAGCACACAAACATGCCCCTTTATCAGTACAGGAGCACCTCCACTTATTTCCCAGTTATTTTTTCAAATTTATTTTTTCATTTTTTTGGATATTGGACAGCACAAAGAAACAACATTACCCCCACCTCACCCCGGAGATCATTTGCAGAGTCAACCATGTTTCAGGGCACTGTTTTGACAGGGTTGGGGGGCGCCTGTCTACATCAGCCACCCCCACCTGCGCTAACGAGCAGCCACAGGTGCTCCAGGTTCCTCATAACCGGACCACGCGGTCGATACGGAGAGCGGCTTTGACTGTGCCCTGACTGTGCGGTGCGCGGTGGAAATGGGATGATGAAGAGAGCTAAGGAAGGCGAGTACAGGGGGTTAGGCGGGTGCTGATGGGATTCGATCCAAAGTAATGCGGGAGGTGTCAAGCGTAGTGAGGTACAA
The DNA here is from genome assembly GCA_026780765.1 of Petrocephalus schoutedeni. Classification (NCBI taxonomy): domain Eukaryota; kingdom Metazoa; phylum Chordata; class Actinopteri; order Osteoglossiformes; family Mormyridae; genus Petrocephalus; species Petrocephalus schoutedeni. The sequence goes on from JAODKL010000109.1 coordinate 1,201,020, forward strand.
TGCCTGACAATTCTGATGCGTTATCTGGCTCTACAAATGGCAAATGATTAAAACCATGGCTAAAATGTATAAGGTATACTTTACTCCCCATTTCTATCGGGCACATAAGGATTCTGTGCTCTTCTTGCTCTCCATGTGAAACAGGCTTTAGGATCAGAGTCAGCATGAGATGCCCCTGGAGCTGTTGAAGTTGTGGGCCTTGCTCAAGGCTCCAGTGGAGTTGATTACTCTGCCAGTCATTCAGACCCACAACCTTCCAGACATAGATTGCTAATCAGCTAAGCTATGTAGCAACTGAGGATAAGTGTAGGTATAGCAGTTAAAGGTATCAAAAAGGGAGATGGACCGCGCTTATACGTGGTACACATGACCATTGGACGCACAGGACAGGCAACTCTCATGTCTGCCAGCTGCCTTAGAGCCTGGTTGTCAGTCGTGAAGCCCCTGGGTGGGGCCCCACCACAGACTGGACACTCCTCACATACAGAGACCTGGGGGTTCTCCTTTCTCAGCTCCTCACAGGGGAACCATGATTAACCAGAGGACCCCGGGAGCCTGAGATTCCACCTCAGCCGCAGGGAACGTGCTGCTTCCATTCCCTCTCGGTGGAATAATCCTGACCCAGCAAATCTCCGCCTCCCTGCTCAGAGAGACGCAGCGAGATGGCGATCACGCGGATGTTGAGCCTCTTCTTCCTCGCTTGGAGATGTGGGCCTGAATGGGGCTGGCCACGTCCCTGTGTCTGCATTAACAGCTTTTGTTAGGCTCCAAATCGATTCTACAAGGCTGAGTACAGGCCCGTGCCGTCCCCCAGAACCACAAATAATGCTGGCGGTTTGGGTAACTGCTTCTGTCAGCAATCGAGAGGCCTATGAGTGAGTGTGTGAGTGTGTGTGCGTGTTTGTGCAGAACTGGGGCAGCCTGCCTCTGTGGAGCTAATTGCAGGAACATGTTGGCAAACGGACGCCGTCTCTTCATGCCTGAACCTTTATTCCGCGCAAAAACCCTGGGCACGGTGCGGCGAAGTGTGAGTCGTGACATTGCTGATGCGTTTATGAAACAACCAGATTGTTGTAGGCAAGTAGGAAACATCGGTCATGACGTTAAAATGACGGGGGTTTGTAGAGTTACACCACAACCCGGGCTACATGTTGGTGTGACATGGGATCATCGTAGCAAGCCTGTCATGACGCTGTGGGGGCAAACGGCCCAAGATAGCAACACCTGAAAAGGTGAGGTAATCGAAAAAAATCAATAATAGGCAATAAAAATGCCACAACTTTTTCCTGCCAGAATAGTCGTTTGAGTTTTGGGGTTAGCAATTATTAAATGTATCCAAGTCAATAGAGAACCCTCCCTGCCTTCCCATGTAGGGGTGTGTTTGCCGAGGGCGGCTTTTATGAGGGGGGCTTCCAAGGAAAGTGACAGCAGTTTACAAAACTGTGGAACTGTGAGTTTAGACCCAGTGAATATTGTCCTGAAGATTAGCTGGAAAAAATGCCCCAAGACCTCACACCTCAAGAAAAAATGACCCCCCATCCCACACAGTACAACACACTGTTAGGAGTGTCAGCCAACGGTCAGCCGGCTAAGACTACCCAGCCACGGGAATCATCACGTGGGATGTACTATGTGTCTCGGCAATAGTGTCCTCATTAGATTCCCCCCCCAAACCCGATGGGGCATCCCCATATCTGATAGGCGTTTCCCGGACAACCGCATCACATTGGGCCTCCAAATTTCACGGTGTACCCCTTGGGGGGAGGGAGGGGTCTCATTCATGTGCCTTAAGAATAACCTGCACTCTAAGAAAGGCATTTATTAATGATTAAGCAGGGCATATGTGTCACCTTAATGGTCAGCCATGATGGCATACGGCTGAGGTCAGATTCAGGACACAGAGGCAAAGCTTTAAGTGTCAGGACGCGCCGCTCGGGAACGTGCTCAGCACGCGAACGTGGCCACAGGCGTCCTGCGTTAGCCAAACGGCACAGTGAGGGCCTAATGACGGTGGAGCTGCAGAGCCAGCGGTTACTGAGGGTGCTCCAGCTGCGGTCGGGAGCCACAGATTCCATCGCATGCCCAGGCCGCATGATCCATCCGCGGACCCGTCCGAAACGTCAGCCAGGGAGGGGGGATTTAGAACCGGATGCTGGGAACGAGCAGTTAAACCCAGCGTTAAAAGCGTTTGCATCAAGGCTCCCTCACTGAGCTACACGTTTTTCTGTGTCCCGTTTCATTTTGTGGGGATGGACAATTTAGGAGCATGTGACACTACAGTAAGAATCCTGGGGGGGGTCAGATTAAGCACATTCCCCTGAATGTGACACAGGGCAAATCCTCGGGAACCCTTAGTAATGCTCAGTTGGTAAAAGTGGGTGTCAGATACGGCTCAGCCCACCGGGGTCATGTGTTTTTGGATGTGCTGGGCCAAGCCTCACTCACGAATATTCTAAGACCTGCTGTCCCGTAAAGGCAGAACCCCAGTATCAATGAGTGTAAGGGGCCCATCATCATGCCCTCTGTGCTGCTGATATTGTCTGAAGAGGAGACACTCTCCTCAGCTGCCTCCCCCGCCCCTGCAGAAATGATGGGCTCGGCAGGGGTGCCGCTGTGCCAAGTTGACAGTGCTCTCCCTCACGTGCGTGCTCAGCCTAATCTGAGGGGGGGTGGTGGCTACAGGCCAAAGATGATGAAAAATAGAGTCCTTATATTGGCTAAACAGGTGGATAAACGGAGGCCTTTACCCCTCGCAATATCATTCCAGAATATTCGTGGTAGCTCTGTCCCCGGGGGGTGGGGACCACGATTCAGGCTTCTGGCCCCTCCTCCCCAGACAGGGGACTCCGCCTCTACGCCGCCGCCAGCAGTTGGAGGCCACAGAGGGGCGATTCGTCAATTAGGGGCAGGGAATAATAACCAAGACCGCCGAGTGGTGAGGCCTCAGACAGGTAGGCTGCCATTGGTAAGCCGAGGCCCATTCACAAAGGGAGCCAGAGAAAGGGGACATTCATTACACTTAAATTGCAGATGGGGGGGCGGGTCAGAGGGGTGCCCTTCTTTCCAAAGACGACAAACGCTTGCCCTATTTTCGGGGAGGGGAGTGGGCGGAGCTTGAGAAGGGAGGATTCTCTTACAAGTGGGAGTGACACGGATTGACCTGTGCTGGCGGCTGTCGGAGATGTAGGCTCGGGATAATGGATTCCCGCACAATGGCCGGGAACAAAAATACATTCCATTAAGGCGAGAGAAAAATACAGTTACCTATTTAAGAGAACCACACAATTCGAGGTCAGGACAGTTCGCCATTTTCCTCCGGCTATTCCTATGCACTTAATCAAACGTCACACCAATTAACTGCGGTGTATTTAATGACAAAGATATTAAAATGCGAGATAAGGGAGCTGATCTGTTAAACAGCAGCGCTGAGATCTGTTTAATTTGTAAGAAAGGCTGACCGGCAGAATGCTACAGCCCTGCGCGTTTTGGCGAGCTCGTCACCGGCTTCGCGGAGGAAGCAGTGGTGATGTAGGACTCCAGGGGCACACAGGGACTGATGAGGCCCCGCAGAACTCCAACAGCATGCAGGGGGAGTGAAAGCCAAAGCCGTGAGATGCATGAACACGGAGAAGTACCTCCTGGCACTGGCGCGTCCATGGGAGTCAGCCGGTCCTGACTGACTCCTTTCCTGGCTGCCATGGTGACCTTCTAAGGAAGACACGCCAGATACGGAGTGCTTTCGAATAGTGGCAGAGCGGAGAGCTGTCAGACCAAGCAGAAATGACTGTTTCGGGAATCCACAGGAGCTAAAGGTGCGTTCACAAGCAAGGAGACGTGGGGGGACAAGATGGATGAAAGGGGGGGACGTTTACCTCAATTATGGTGAGATTTACTGCAGTGAACAGGAGGCGGCGGAATGGAGGAATGGCAGGCGTACGGTGGGGGGGGGGGGGGGACACAGGCAGATAAAACACCCAA